>PVQB02000525.1:0-190880 GCA_002980475.2 Fusarium beomiforme | reverse complement strand
CACCCCCACCGCCCGCCAATCCGCCCCCTGCGTCCCTTGGATTCACGTTGTCTTGAACCAACCCCGACGAATATGGATATACCAACACGCATCGCGCTGTGGTCGCTATTCTCTACTGCGTGCGACTTGCTACAATTACTCTCGCTGACCCTCTTCGTCATGTAGATTAAGCTGCTCCTGATAGGCGACTCCGGCGTCGGCAAGTCGTGCTGTCTGCTGCGATTCAGCGAAGACTCCTTCACCCCTTCATTCATCACCACTATCGGTATCGACTTCAAGATCAGGACTATTGAGCTCGATGGAAAGCGCGTCAAGCTGCAGATCTGGGATACCGCTGGCCAGGAGCGTTTCCGTACCATCACCACCGCCTATTACCGTGGTGCCATGGGCATTCTCCTTGTCTACGACGTCACCGACGAGCGCTCATTCAACAGTACGTCTCTCTGTAATTCACGATACGGCTCGATGTATAGATGTCGCGATATGTCGTAGCTATGCCCCTTTTACCCGGTAGCCAAATAGTCGCCCAGTGCCCTGGTCCAACAAACCAGTGCGCTTTGGAGCCACATATACCAACAGCAACTAACTAACTCTCTTATAGACATCCGAACTTGGTTCCAGAACGTCGAGCAACACGCTACCGAAGGTGTCAACAAGATTCTAATTGGCAACAAGTGCGACTGGGAGGAGAAGCGCGTTGTTTCCACCGAACAAGGCCAAGCCCTCGCTGATGAGCTGGGCATTCCCTTCCTTGAGGTTTCCGCCAAGAGCAACATCAACATCGACAAGGCCTTCTACAGCCTAGCCGCGGACATCAAGAAGCGACTTATCGACAATTCCAAGAACGACCAACCCTCAGCGAGCGGCGTCAACGTCGGTGATAAGAGCGAAGGCGGTGGCAGCAAGTGCTGTTAAAGAGAATACCCTATGGAGCCCCGTTTATCTGTCATTCTCCGTTTGCCGTCGTTTTTTTTATTTTTCAAGCTTATAACTTTGTAAACTCGAGCAGGGGTTACGCTGTGTATGGGTCAGCGTGAGATGAGAGAGTTGGAGAGTTCACCACGAAAGTATGGGAAGAGAACTCGTGATCATCTCTTCGGGCATGAGAGATGGAGGGGTGAAAGGATAGAAAGAAAGGAGCCGAAAGAGAGGAATGGATGGCTGTTAGTTTGAGCTGGGCGGCAAATATCAGTCACATTCAAATGATGAGTGATGACATTGCGAGAGGTTTTGGTCATGTCTTGCTGTTCCCCCGATCGACCCTCCACCCCATCTTAGAGAGCAAATCCGGTCTGGAGTTTCGGTTTTTGATCTGGGTCTAATATACATTGCTTTCGTTATGTGCATGATTACGGTTGTGGTCGTTTTCCTTATTGTTGCAGATGAAATGCAGGATCAAGACGTCGGTGAAGTTTTGCCTCAGAGGCTGTCGTGTTGCAAGAGGCAAAAAGTGTTCGTTGATAAAGTGAGCCTTTGACCCGTCTATACATTTATCATAATACAATCGCTAAATCTCAATATATGATACTTTTACACGGTTACGCAGAATGACCTCATCTCCTCCATCGTATTCAAGAATGCGCTGGTTCCAGTTACGAATGAATCGCCATGCGCGTTCAGGACTCTCGCAGGTCAAGACAAACCGCGAATCAAGCTGATGTCGAAACACGGGGCTCCCTCGAACGAGAGGCACTCGAAGGGTATTTCGAGTCACATCTTTCTCAAAATCCATAGTTTCCCGAAGACTGAACACGTCTATTCTCCAATTGTGTCCACATTCTATGCCATCCTGCTTGATTATCGCCTTGAGCTCTGATGCTGAGAAGGTTGTTTGCGGTAGCTCGAATAACATAACGCTAGGACGAGTCTTTATGGATGATTTTTCAATTATTCGATCCATCACGTACTGCCATGCCATCTTTCTAGTTCGTTTACGTTCCATCTCAGGATTATCTCCGTAGGAACCCGGAAGGAGTGTAAAGCGCTCGACCTCAACCTCGGGCTTGATTTTGCTGTCGACGAGAATTGGGTTGACTTTGGTTGCCCAGAGACCGGTGGTGTCCTTCATCTTTGCTTGCGCGAGGCGGAGGAGACGTTGGACTTTATCGCGGTAGAGGTAGACGGCGGCATTGGAGGGAAAGGTTATGTAGTAATTGCCGAGAGGCTCCATGGTCCAGGGGTCGCGCTCTTGGTGGACTGGTCTTTTGATGAGCGTTGTAGTTATTAGGTTTTGGACCGGGTGGTATTACCATGTGTGATAATATTGCTCCAGCCAGAGAGGCTACCGGGAGCAAGACGATGGAAATCGGCAGCGCGGAGGTTTGTTGGTAGACCTTTGATGACGAGCATATGCCGATTGTCTTCGTCGCCGGTCGTTGCGTTTTCCAATCGAGTGGCAGACTTCGGCTTTGACTTCGCATTGGCATTGGGCAGAGAAGTGCGAATCTTGTCCTTCATAGATGTCCCGCTCTCATTGTTTCCTGCAAAGTTTGGAAACCTTGTGCTAGGAGAATGGATGGATCTTGTCTGGGCGGCAAAGATGGCCCTGGCAATGGGAAGCCATTTTTGGCGGATCATCCGGGCGGCGGATTGTGAGGAAACATGGAATTCGAAGTTGTTGAAAATGAAAGTTTGAGGGTATCTTGGAGCAGCAAGCAGTTACAGAAGCTATTTTGCAGGATTCGGCCCAGTTCCGAATGGGTCTAGCGGGGTTGTTCCTCATGAACCGGCCCTTGGATAAAAGCATCATGTCTCTTGAGTCAACATAACTTATGATGAGAATAGTCAAAAGCTGAGAAGTTTGGGAATATGACTCTAAGAAAAGACCATGTTTACAAATATCGTACAATATCCTAAAACTCTATGGTTGTTTACCCTAGGATTATTGTAGTTTATAAAAAGCCGTCATAATTTTCTTCTTCATTCACTAACTAAGCGTACAATTTTTGTCTGTGGCTTGCAATTTTGTGACTCAAAGGGCGATATTTGAAGATTTCAACCCTTCTGTTTCTTGCTCTGAAGAATTACTGACTCGTTATCACCCCATTGCTGCAAATATGAGGTTGGTTGCTGGTCGTCATCACAATGGCTTATTGAACGGCAGCATTGATAATATGATCGAGGCACTGTACATGATGCCTAAAGGATGCAAAATAAGACTTTTTCATGTGTCATCTATGTGGAATAAACTAAAACCTTAAAAGATTACCTACGTTAATATTCCAGGTATATAAATTGGTGGTGCCTCTACCTATAGTACCTTACTATCTGCCATAGACTAGGACCTTGAGTGTCGAGTCGTACCTACTGAGTGGTTTGCAGATTTGTGAGTGGAGAGAATGGAAGTCTTCATTTTGTGCACTAACACAACAGTAGGTAGCATCCTTCAACTAAATTGCACTCAGGCTTTTTGACCGTGCGGACTCTTACGAGGCGTCTCCTTTCTTGTCGTGTTCTTTTATTCAAGTCGATCTCTTCTTTTACATACTGCCATCGGCAGGCCAAGGCCGCGCTGCGCATTTTCTCTCCGTCATGCTTGCGAAAAGCGTTGACGCAAAGGTCAGGCCTTTGGCCAATACGAGTCTAGAAAAGTCGAGTCTGCTCGGTGCAGCTCGCATCTATGTTAGCAAGGATACCTTGCTATCTCTAAATGGGAATCTAGAGAACGGAAAGCACTGCGTTGTCACACGGTTAGGAGCTTCAGCCAAGGAAGATGCCCCCCAGGAAGAACTGCAGCGAGAAGCCTCGCTCTGGATTCTCCCAGAAAAGAACCTCAGCCCGAATGTCGTTATGATGACTAGGGCATTCCAAGAAGCCACGGGTTTCAAGATCGGTGATGCTGTTCGAATCACAGTTGCAGGCACAACACCAGCTGCAGAAGAAATCGTTGTGCAAGATGTGACTGAAAAGACCGAAAAGACAGCCAGTGAATTCGAAAGGATGGAGAGATTAGAAAAGAATGACAAGTATCCCTTCTTTTGGGAGCACGCCCTCCTGTGTGCCTTCGGTAAGATTGAGCAGTAAACACCAAAACAATGTCCGCTGTGCTAACTCTTTCCCAGACCGGGCTGATCTTGTCTTTCCTGGCATGGTAGTGGAAGGAATCCATAGCAGCAAGGCACGCCGAAACTTCAAGGTCATCTCTGTGAACTCGCAGATCAATAGCCTTGCAAAAATCAGCACTTCTACACCATCCATCATCATCACCGACACCAATTCAACCAAAATCGCAGACTTGGATGCACAGAACCGTGGCGACTTAGTCGTGACTGGAGTCCCCGGGTTGTCAAAGCAGATCGACACTCTGAACGAATTCCTACTCCTAATCACCCAACCTTGCCAAGTCAAAGGAGATAAAATGTCTGCCGGGTTTGTTATCCACGGTGGTCGTGGCACCGGCAAGACTTTCATTTTGAATCGTATCGCCGCAACGAAATGGGGTAGAGTACATTGGGTGAAGCCCTCAGACAAGATCGCCAGTATCAGGGAGACCTTCAAACTTGCACAAAGCCAGCAACCGAGCATCGTCTTGATGGATAACTTCGAGTCTTTGATAAGCAAGGATCGCTCCAATCGTGATACTGTTGTCGAAACGATAGGCGACGAACTGGATGCTTTATCCGACATCTCACAATCTAACAATGCTTACGCTCAAGTCGTGGTGATCGCGACCTGCTCTGACTTCTACACCGATATCCCTGAAGAACTACGATCGTCTACTCGCTTTCTGCAACACACTCCTCTGCCTATTCCTAGAACCCATGAACGTCAAGAAATACTTGAGTACCTTGACCCGCCGATTAAAGGCGATAAACAAGCACTTCTCCTGGAACTGGCACAGATGACACACGCATACAGCCCTAAGGACCTCAGCATTTTGATCCAAAATGCAATTTCTAGTCGCAAAATCCAGTTGCTCAAGGCAGGCGCCGATCCTGCCGAAGAGTATTCATTGGAAAAGTCCGACCTGGAACGAGCGAGGAAGGCAGTTCGTCCAACGGCCATGCGAGATATTAATCTCAATCCCCCTACTATTCATTGGCAAGATGTTGGTGGTCAAGATATTCTGAAGAAGGCGCTCAATCGAATGATCAAGTATACAAAGGTACGATTTGATGACCATTTCTTAGAAAGATGTTAACCATGTCATAGAACCCAGAACACTCACTTCGCCCTCCTCCCAAAGGCCTCCTCCTCTATGGTCCTCCTGGTTGCTCAAAAACTCTTTCAGCTCAAGCCGCCGCGACAGAGTCAGGTTTTAACTTCTTTGCTGTCAAAGGAGCCGAGCTTCTTAATATGTATGTTGGCGAGTCTGAGCGTGCGGTCCGTACCCTTTTCGAGCGTGCACGCAATGCCTCTCCATCCATTATCTTCTTTGATGAAATCGACTCTATTGGCGGGCAGCGTTCGGGCAGTGGTTCCGCTACCCGTAGCACTGGCTCTGTCAATATGCTCACCACCCTTCTCACTGAGATGGACGGTTTCGAGGCTCTTTCGGGGGTGCTAATCCTCGCTGCTACCAATAGACCCGAAGCTATGGACTCTGCTTTGATGCGGCCAGGTCGCTTCGACCAAGTCTTGTACGTTGGCCCTCCTGACGGGGCCGCACGAGAAGCTATTTTCAAGGTGCACCTTCGTGGCCTACCTCTTTCACCCGACGTCGATACCTCAGAACTTGCCCGACTCGCTGAAGGTTACTCTGGTGCTGAGATCAAGGCCATCTGCAACGAAACATGTATGCTCGTGCAGGAACGTTATGACGATGATCCAACGGGCCACAAGCTCGAAATGACTATGACAGATTTAACGGCTGTGCTTGAGAAAACACCACGAAATATCACGAAGCAGATGATCGATGGGTATGACAAGTGGTCGAAACAGTTTAAGAAGGTGTAGGCTATGCATGAGATAATAGAATTATTGTGATGTTGAGAATTTATTGAGACTTTATATCTAAAGTAGCATAAGTTTAGTCCATATATACCATAAATTCTCACTAGATTCATCATAGCTAGCTTGGGGCTACCACAGGCTTATACTATGGGATCAGACCAGGTTTGCAGCGGCGTAATAATAGACAAATCTTTGTTCCTTAGATGGGCCTTTTTCATTTCATCGTTACGAACGGCCCAGGATCAGCACCAACTATCAACCCTCGACCCGACTCAGAAGCTCCCTGCTCGTCTGACAAGGGCCATGGAAGCCATAAAATGTTTGATACAGCTCGACAACTTGATAAATCATCCCCATTCACTACGGTTACTGCTCAAATAGCAGGCCGCGTCCAAAATCTTCTCCGTTTTACAATCCTGCCAATCTCATCTTGCAAACCCTGATTCCCCCACAGGCCATGCCATGCCGTCACTTCTCAACGACTCTATCGCCTAAAAGGAGGGCAGAATCTGGGTCCAGACAGAGCCCCATTAGACCAGACCAAGCAATGCTAGCAACCCAGACATGCCTAGTCAAAGGGTGAATGGCCGAAGCAGAGCACATGATAATAAGAATATAGTGACAAAGGCCACAAAGATATTTCAAACATCAACGCCGGTTCTTACCACCTAACCGTTCCGTTACCCAGCAAGCCGTACTTGCTAAATGTACTTATGCGGAAGCGAGACCTCAAGTCTGCACTGCCCTTTCATGATAAACCAAAAAAAAAGTTCAATAACCGGTACGCCATCGCCTAAAGCAGTGAGAGTAATTATGACTCCTCGTTAGATCCTGGGCCGCTACCTGTTTTTAAGCCGGGAGAGAGACTGATGGCGATCTTCTTGCCTCCAGTGGGAGAATTGACATTGAAGCTTTTGCGTCTTCGGAGGCCACGAGAATTGCCTGAGACCGCAGTGACAGAACCGCTGCTGCTACGTCGCTTGTTTTGCATCATTTTGCCAATCTCATCGTCGTCCTCTTCCTCTTCGCGTCGACGCTTTTCTGAAAGTCGTTCCGGTGGCGGAACACCCCCACCAAGGCTTGAATCGATGGGCGAGGCCACGGCATCCGATGCTACATCGCTGTACTGGCTATCCGGCTCTGGCGTAGCTTCAGGATCGGCGTTTTCGTCCGTCTCTTCGTCAGATGCGTAGTCAACAAGTAGCTTCGAGGTAATGGAACCATTTGTAGACGGTGTCCTTTCTCCCTCTTTACTTGACTGCTCGTCATCATCTTCAGGATCAGAGGTGGCCCAGTATTCCTCTTGCTCTTGTTCGACTGTGATTTGCTCGGCCATCCTTGTATTTGCCTGAGGTCTCCTACCCATCTCATCTTCGGCTTCCAGGAAATAGTCGACATTGGACGTGTAACCTTGAGTCTGGTCATATCTAAGAATGATATCTCTAAATGTCGGCATGTAGCTCAGCGCCATAAGCTGTTCTCTATGATTGACCACGAGATGCTTAATCAGGTCCTTGATGTTCTCTTTCTTAATGTATTCAAAGAATTCCAGTGACGCTGAGCCTAAGAGGTTATCTCGGGGTATGGTCTCGATAAGAACTTCAAGAATTGGTCCTAGGACTTGCTTCTCCATGAGATGCTTGATGTAGAACTCATCTTGCATTCCAATCAACGATCGGAAGAAGCGAATAGCCACTAGGAAAGTTAGCAAATTCAAGGAATAACAGGCCATCATTTCATACCTAGTCTTAAAAACTTCTCAGGACACGTGAGAAGCTTAGCGATGCGTTTCACAATATCATGAGACATGACATAGAACTTGACGCGCAAACCGTGTGCCCGGATAAAGAATGTTTGGATCTCAACAAGATACGTAAACATCGATGCTTGCTGCACAGTAAAATTCATGTCTGTTCGCTTCTCTAAGTCCATGAGAGGCTTAAATAACTTGGGTGCTGATTTGTCGTAAAAGTCTTGTAGGAAATTATCTTGCTGGGGGTCGATAGTGCCCTGAGGTCTCTGTCTTCCCATAAAATCGCCGTTTGCTTTTGCAAGGTTTTCGTTGTTTTGCATTTGTTGCGGACCGGGATCCAGAAGGACCCTGAGAGCTTCTGATATTTGAGACTTGACGCCAAGATCAACTTCCACTAGAAGAAGATCAATCAAAGAGTCGGTCAAAAGAGTCTGCCTCTCGTGCAATTGGCGGTATAGAGTCTGGCGAATCATTTGCGGATCGTGATCGATGATAGAAATCAAAATGTCCGTTGCACCAACTCTAACACTAACATCATGATGTCTTAGCCCAAAATGGATGACCGATAGAAGTCCATGGGCGATGAAGTTGTTGTATAGTGTCTGACGCGCCGGTGGTTGGATGTTCTTGGCAATAGCGCAGCACTGCTGGATGAAGAGTACTGCTTCTTTCTTTCTCTTCTGGTCATTGTTTGTAGGCCTGAAGATGCCGAATAACTCATTTAGAAAAGCGGCATTCGCTTGCAGGTGTTGAACAATATCGACTTGATTGAAAAAAATGAGAGAATTGAGAACGGAGAAAGTAGGGTCGTCGAGTATACGGGCCAGGACAACGTCCTTGAGATATTGTAAGCGGTATGTCTGGTGAATCTTCCTGCGGATTTGCTCCTCCTCAATAGGAACAACTTCTTTGTATCGGCCCTGATTGCCCAGCCAGTGTCGATGATTGGCCTTGTGACTAGGAAAGTCGGGGTCATATTCCAGAGCGCCAACAACACCCAGCACACATTCATCCGACACTGCATGCTCTATGATTGAAGTGTCGTTGAGAAGAATGACTGTCTTCATGATGTTGCAAAGTCGGTGCAAATCTTGGAGACTCTCCAGATCCTCGGCCATCTCAACCAGTGGAACAATTTTGCCGATGAAGTCCTCAGCCATAATCGCCTTTGCAAGAGCATCACGGCCATTCGCTGTCGTGCTCATCATTCGCATAGTCTGTTCGATATCGCCAAGGTTTCCAAGCTCGGCGTTGGGCAAGTTGATAGCTGGTGGAACGTCAATAGGAAGATCATCAGAGAGGCCGTCATCTGGAAACTGGTTGTCAGTAAGTAGTCATTGGACAACAGATTGTGCTGCGTACCGGCTCCAGGCAGATGATTATGGAACGTCTGTTGGACGCTGCTCACGAAGCGCCTATTCAGTGTTAATTGGCCAGTTTGTGTTACTGATTGACGGTACCAACCATATCATAGCGCATCCTTCGGCTTCCTGGAAGCTGAGGGCCATATCCACTCCACTACTAGGTTCCTGCCATACGATGAGCGTATCTATGAGTCAGGTTAGACACATGACGTCTTTAATGCGAGTTTGGGACATAGTGACGTGCCTTGCTGTTTCTGAAATCCATCTTCTTTCTGGATTTTGGTTTCTAATAGAAGACGGTCGGGATGATCCTCGGATTCAACGATGACGCGCGGGTCTTTGCGACCATCCTCAAGCTGCAAACGCTGGAGTCAGTAACCAATCCCGGGCACGAAATGCACACAAATGCACAATTTATAAGATCATCAACAACATACAGTCTCAAAGCTCGCGCTGCAGAAGCCGGTGCCTCGATCGAACCAGTCATTGTTGCGGAGTTCGTAGACCTTGACGCGCTTCTTATCGGTGGGCTGATGAGGCACGGGCTGTGCCATCATCAAAGACTCAGGCTCTCCCTCGACAGTGAGGTTCGTATACGCAGCCAAATCTGGAGCAAGTTCTAGGTGCTGTTGCAAGGACAGCTCCGATGGTTCGTTGGGACTCAGAATCGTAAGCGCCGCCACGATTCCTTACGGTGCGCGCAGATGGTGCGCGACGGTGGAACCTCAGGATATCCTGACGATGGGAGATGCGCAGTTGGCGCTGATATCAAAAAATGATACAGTAAAAGCGAGCGACGTCTTTCAATGCGCCATGCAATAGATCTACCGAGATGAGGCGCGGGTGAAAATCGGCGAATCGTTGGGTTGGACAATTAGGTTGGCGACACGCCACGGAAGCAATCGGCAGGCAAGAGGGAGCGACGACCACGGGAAAAGGAAGGCGCGACAAGCGGAAGCGGAAAGCGACTTCGGTGATAGACAGAACCAGAAACTCGGTATGCGGCAGGCGGGATCCGGGGCCAAGATTTGGTTCGGTTTCAACGATAAGGGACCGATATATATCGAGGGACCGTTTGAGGCTGTCGAGAAATGCGGATTGAGGTGGGCAATGCGCGTGACCAGGCTGCCAGATGGTGTTGGGGTTTAGGCCTTGGGATCCTCTTGGGGGGCGAGGAGAGGGGGCCTGCCTTACCAATGTCATCTCAGCCACAGTGAGGCTGGTGCTGGAAGAATCTATCGTCCAATCAGATGTCGTTTTTGTGTTGCCACTTGGAAAAAATGACGCGGGTCTGGAGAACTGAAAAACGGAAGCAAGTGGTTCTCATCCAATGAGAGCTTGTTTTCAGTTTCTTATCAATTGCGCGACCGGAGACAAAAGGCCCCTGAACCTCCACTGTCAGGACATTCAAGAGTGCCATAAGGAAGGCAATGATGCAACCACGACTAAATATATAGATACAACCCAAATTGAGTGGCAATCGTTGCTAGGCAGCTGGACTCGTTTACTACCAGTAGAATGGCTCTCAGGTTCGGCCCTTATATGCAGACAAGGTAGTCTGCAGTGCTTGGAAGTGTTATCATGCAGCGGCCCACCGCTATATGTTGACAATTCGATTGTTTGTGTTGAGCGACGTTAATTCTTTGTTGCAAACATGGGATTCACGCGAGACTCATGTTAAGGCTCCATTGTGATGCACGTTGCCGATAGAACGTGGAGTCTGGCGGGACATACCATCCTCCATTTGACAAACAGCGGCCAACGCTCATAGTTGTGATATTGCACTTGCACTCAGTGAACAAAGGATCACATGTTTCTTCCATCTATCGATGATTAGTAGAATGCCCCTGCCTGAAGTGTCGTCTACTCACTTTGACATGTTTCCCCCATTTCTTCTATTTAGCCGGCGATGACGGGGTAATGTGATCGACAGGGACAATTAAACTCAACCTTTGAGTTAAATCATAACGCTGTCCTACTGCAGGAACGTCTTGGGCCATGCCGGTCTAAAATGTTTAAGTTGTCATTATTTCCCTGGGCAAGGTTTATTTCCCCGCATCGCGAGTCAAGGGAGCATAAAATAGCTTCAAGCTCGAAATGTGATAGGAAATAAAGGTAGATGAGATAGATATACTGACACCAGCACGCACTGGGAGAGCTATCACTCAAAGAAAGGATCGTGATCTTCTCGATGCTAATGGCATATATCGATGACATTCAAAAAGCCATTGAACTCAATTGAAAGAACTCATTATCGACTGCGTGACATCCTCAGCATTCTTATCGTATGTCACTGGGCGCCATGTCTGCTTGGGTGTCTTTAGCAAAAGAACGCTTGCCTAGTTTGACCACAGCCACAACGCCGTACATTATCGCCATCGAGTACGAGCATCCGGACATATGTGAGAGCGCATGATGTCTCCGGCTGCGCCATTTAGCTACCTACTGGCTATCGAGAGCACCTAGACATTGATGATTACAGTCTAGCACTCAATAGTGATTCAATCGAGTGCTTATACTGTTCCTAATATAGAAAAACGAGGCTGTTAAGTAATGTGGACGTAGCATTCAGCCGCTTTAGTCTATTGTTTTTACCCAAAGAGGCATCAGTGTTGGCACACGAGGTCAACGGTAACGGTCGCCTGATGGCCATAAAGAGCTATTTCGCAATCCTCCTTTCCCATAACGGTCGAGTATATTGCCAAGATCATGCGACAAGGGAAACGCTATAGACTACTGAGTCTGTAGAGCCGAAGGTGATGCGATATGAGCAAGCAAAGGAAAGCGAGCGTGAAAAATGAGGCTTGGCTGAGAAGAGAAGGTCGACTGTACACAGAAGAGAAAGGCATCTCTAGTCACAAGTCGCACTACTACAAAATGTATTGTCAACCAACATTGTTTCACTCTTTTGCTGTTTTCACAATGAAGCACTAAACAAAAGGAGTTCCCATTAAACAAGAGGAGCTTCAATGTGAGCCAAGAGCAGATTCCTGAGTTCAACAATGCACGGGCCAGCATTTTCCTCAACTCGACTGAAAAGATACTGACTCGGCTTCACCGTCAGGGGGTTTCGTGATAGCGAAACAAGCCAAGCTTTTGGTTCTCCTGGATCTAACCAGATCCTCACACAGCGTGGAATGAAGATGGGGAAGGTTAGATCTGATCTGACCTTGGCAAGGCACTGTAACTCCAAGAGGGCTGAGGTGCTAAACTCTTCTGGGAAGTTTGATCTGGCTTCTGAAGCTTCTAGCGTGAGACCAAGGCCTAATCGAGCTTGGGAGAGTTGTTTGGGGTGACAAATAGTAGGGGATCATCATGGTCTATCTTGTCGCTGTTCGATATTTTGTGACTTCAGGATGAGTTGACCCATTTGTAGTACCACTCAGATCCGATGCCTGCCGCTATATTTTCATATTACGGAGTCAAGCTCCTAGATCGATAGATCAACCAACAAGGGTCTGTTCAGCGAGTCTCATTGGTCGCGTGGTGACTTGGCTTGGGGTACATCCCTGGTGCAGATCTGCTCTGATAGCCAAGGACAGGGGGGCCCGGACTGTCAAACCTGCAGAAACACAGCACGTTCCCTCAATGGAACCTTTTCGCGACTACTTCACAATAAAACCACAATAATGATATGCCAAGCTACAGTACGCAATAGCGAGCCAACATTGAAGCAAAAAGGCGTCTGAATCTTTTAGCCAGGGGCTCAAAAGCCACAGAATCGATCCGAGATGCCGTTAACTTACGACAATGAGAACGAAGCACTTCGGGTGCAGTGACTGACGCCACGATATTCATTCTGTGTAGATCCAGGCTGAAGAGGGTCCCCACTGTCCTATTTGGTCAATGTTACGAAGCAAAAAGGCACAATACCGTTGGAGGGTCCTTTTTTGCCACAGACTTTTGTGTAATTGACGTCGTCGAGGCGTTTGAAATGAGAGAACTATTTCGATATGACGTTTAAGTGGCCTCTTAACACGGAATATGTCCTTATTTAAAGAAGATCTTACGGATAGCGTCACAACGGGTAAATCCTTAACTCCAAAGACACAGAAATAGAGGCGTACGTAAACTCTTGTACTGAATCAGGTCTCAAAAGGTCCCGCAGCTTCGGGCACCGGCTTATTCGGATGGCCAGGTGGGCGAAGCCATCACGGCATTCCCCACAGCTATTACAGCTCACAAATAGCACCCCGGCATCGGCAATTACAGAAGCACCGAGAAGCGACAGAATTTGGTCTTGGCAGGCACCCAAACAGCCAGCATGAATGATCTAACGCAGTTCATTCGGCTGTCCTTGCACAGTCAGGATCCGGCTACGCCCCAGCCTTGGTGGCGCTCTACGTACACGGTCTGGAAGACTCGGCAACGAGCCACTCAGATTGTTTGCTCGGAAAGGCTGGCTGAGCTAACAATCAGCTTCTTAGAATATTCTTTCACATATTAGTGAGACCGAAGGGGCGAGACCGAGGTCGATGCCCCGTTACAACGCGGCGCCGCAAAGATAAACGGATGGCGTATGGCCGCCGAAGGTCGATAGTGCAGATACAGGGGTAGTTATGCCTTAATAGGCTATTCGTTTAAGGTGTAAGCTGTCAATCGAACGGTTGGTGACATTTGGGAGTGAATGGTCTCATTGCAAACCTCAACTGGTGACATCTCAATCGTCGATTGTAGATATGTAACTTTTCGAATAGTGACATATTGATTCTCGACGAGTGACATTTCCATCGACGATTCTGTCCGTCTTCATCAACACGTGGTTATGGAAGTTACGGCTTTATACGCGAGGCGGAAACTAACATGTCGCCTGAAACATGGGCAGACCTGGACTTAGACGATGACATACTCAGTCCACACTGCCAATACCAGTTCCCTCAGCATCAAAAATTAGAATTCACCAAATAGTAATATTTTATAACATGACGACAGTGAAAATCCTGTTTTGAATCATACTCTGAAAGATCTGCAATATGTGGCTCAACGCCCAGCATAGATAGTTTTCCCATTCCATTCTATAGCCCCTGGATTGCCTCATAGTCGTTTCAACGTAACGCCTCAAGAGAAAACACTGGTTCAGAATGGATGGACCGGTTTCACGGATCCGCAGGGGTTGGGTGCGTCTGTGGCGCTTCACTTTAACGCCCTTTAGACCCTCAGTTTGACTTGAGTCTCGAACTCAGTAAAGATCGGCTATTGACTATCACAGCGCCGTTGCGGGACGTCAGGCTCTTTTCGACGCTGATGCCCGCTCGAGTTTGACGCCAGCCTCCAACGCATTTGAGCCCTCTAGTCATGATCTCTATCCTCAGCCTTCTATTATATCTAGACCGCTTCACCCGTTCAAAATCAGTTCTTTTTCTTCATACCATTTCTACAATACATGCAACAATACCACCTTCAACTTACACCTGTATATCATCTCATATCAATACCTTTCAGCTTATACAACTGTCATAAATATGTCTATCCTCAGCTCCATCAAGCGTGCTCGCGATCACAAGGAAACAGCTAAAGCCCAAGAGGCAGAACAACCAAAGGCCACAAAACCTACACAGAAATACCGCCATGTTCCCACACACGCAGCATGCGATTCAGTCAACGTCGGCCCAGCTGGTGCCCGTCATCACGACCGCTCCAAGGTTCGCGCTGAGAATCGTAAGCGCACGGCAAAAGCCGTTGCTGATGCCATGCACGACAACCACCATATCCAGATGAACTTTCCTGGCTCGTCAACGGCGTCTCCCTTCACCAGTGGCAGCTGCAGCACTACTTATCAAGCCAGCGAAACTGACTATGATGGAGACATCAGCCCTAGAAGTCACTCACCTGTGCATCACTTTGAGCCTGTACACAGCTATGAGTATTCACCTGCTCCAACCTTTCATCATCCTATTTCTCTCAAGGGCAAGGAAGTTGTCCGAGGCCCGCAGTATGGCATGTCGTACACGGTGTCCCCTGACCCTCGGGATCAGCTCGCTGAGCGTTTCCAAGCTGGTGTCATGATTTAAGCCTATACCTCATGAGACTTCTTCCCCTGGAGGGTGAAATTTCCCAGACACGATCACAAATCACATACCATTCAACAGCACGGGACTGCTTCCCTGCTACAGTCACGCTTCAGCCCAAGAAGGCCCATCAACTTACACCGACCCGTCCACCAAGCTCTCCATTGAGATCGAGCAGGACACGGTATTCAAAGTTTTGAAAGAATGCAAAGCAACCAACAAGACAAAACAACACACAACAGAACAGGGGTCGTCTTGTGGGGAGAACAAGCATTAGATATGGGGCCCCCCTCGGGCATTCCGACGTTGATATTGACACGCTATGCTTTCTTTAGACTCGGTTCAGAGCAGGAACCTGAATCAAGCTAAGCCCTTTACTTCATGTACAATACCAATTAGACTTTTCTTCTAGAACACTTCTGGTTCTCTCTTTGCTGTACAATTTTTTTTTTTTAGCTTTTGGCTACGCCCTATAGCACCAGGTCATTTTTCGTTGGCTGGTACCAACTGAGACTAAGACATCGATTCATACTTAAATCTTGTTTACCATCGATCGTGATTATCTTGTGAACAATATGCAGGATGCTGCTAAAAAGGGTTACAATTTTTATTACCGAAAGGATCGAATGCGGTTTTCCTAGAATTGTCTAGAGCTTGTTTAACTTCTGAAGCAGTACAGGCTTAGTCGGGCTATTTGAAGCAGCAGTAACCAAAGGTGGCTCAGCCTTCTTACTTTTCAAAGTTGCTCAAAGCACATTCTGCCCTTGCGAGAATGGCAGGGAAAGAGGCTGACATGAAGCCTCGTGTAAATTCAAGATACACGATCAATTGAATAAATGCTGAATGCTGAATGCTGAGTGATAGCTATTTTCATACAGAGGTCTTCAATTGTGCTAAAGAAAATTATATGGATGTTAGCTCCAGCAGTTTCCTACTGGTTGTTTCACTCTTGGTTCCTGCCGATCCCTACCATCTTCACTATAGCACCCGTAGCTACCTACGTAATCATACCTAGATTAGATTCAATGCCTCCCGTAGTTCATGCTTCGTGGCCTTCTAACGCGGCACAATCACAAGAATACCATCATACTCTAAAACAGTTCGCCCACGGGCGCATTTACTTTTCTTCTTCTTCTTTTTTTTTTTTTTCCTTGCGTACATTACACCAAATAAACTTGCATTTCGAATGAGCGAGCCCTAATTCTACAAACGCTCGCCTTTTCATTGCTGCATCTCCGCAGTCGCGAGTCGCATCGAACAGCCCTCTACCAACATGGCTTTTGGACCGCCCGCGGAGTTCCTCAGGCCTCTGTGGGCTTGGGCTGAGGCTACGCCGGTTTATGTTCTTCTGGTTTTGATCATCGCTTGCATTGCACTGGCACTGTTTGAAGTATGTCCTGCAGTGAGGCTCTGAGACCCTCACGCATCATCAAGCTCACTTCTCTAGCTCTATGTCATCCTCCATCTCGTCGCACCAAAGCCTCGTCCCGTCTACGCCTCCGAAAAGACGTACGTCACCAGCCATCCTACCAACGGACGCACACAGCCTCAACCTCTTCCCTGCTGGTACGACCGCTGGCTTGCCGAGCGCCAAGCTAGTGAGCAGCACATCCGCCCCGATGAAGCGTTCCCCACTCCAGATGCAGGAAACATTGAACCCGCCGAAGTGCGCTTGAGCGTCGTTTTCCCAGCCTACAATGAAGAAGACCGTGTCATTCCGACTCTTGAAGAAGCTGTTGCTTATCTTGACGAACACTTCGGCCGAACCAAACAAGCTGAACCTAGCGGCGCGAGTCCCACAACTAAGAGACATGTGCGCAACGCCCCTAAGGAGGATCTCGGCGGATATGAGATTTTGATTGTCGATGATGGAAGCAAGGACAAGACGGTGGACGTGGTTCTTAAATTTGCTGAAGAAAATGGCCTCCATGACATTCTTAGAGTGGTTTCGCTTGCTCGCAACAGAGGCAAGGGTGGAGCGACTACTCATGGTTTCCGACATGTTAGAGGCGAATATGTTCTATTCGCTGATGCTGACGGTGCATCCCGTTTCTCAGATGCTGGAAAACTCATCGAAGGGTGCGAGGAGGTTGTTGATGGAGGGCACCGTGGCGTTGCCATTGGTAGCCGAGCCCATCTTGTTGGCAGCGAAGCCGTCGTTAAGGTAACTCATTCCATGGCTATTAAAAACCCCGTCAACTAACATTATCAGCGCTCGGCTCTACGAAACTTCCTCATGCGGTCCTTCCACCTTGTTCTCATGATCCTCACACCCCCCGCCACATCGCGCATCCGTGACACCCAATGCGGCTTCAAGCTCTTCTCCCGTGCATCCCTCCCACACATCATTCCCTACATGCACACCGAGGGATGGATCTTCGACATCGAGATGCTCATGCTCGCAGAATCAGCTCCCGCAACACCAGTTCTTGGCCACGATGGCAGTGTTATTGGCACCAGTCCCGGCATCAAGGTCGCTGAAGTGCCTATTGAGTGGCACGAGGTTGGTGGAAGTAAGCTTAACGTCATTCAGGACAGTATCAAGATGGCCATTGGCCTTGCGGTTCTGAGAGCGAGTTGGATGTTTGGTGTCTATCGGAGAAGGCTGACATAGGATGGAGATCGGAATGGAAAGGAAGAAGATGTTGGCACAAGCACTCAATAGTCAGTGAACTATTTCTGTAGTTGAACGAAACAAACAGATCAGTAAGTCCACCATTGCATGTTCACAGCTCTTGTGCTTTTTTCCAGTTAGACTTATGAGGCATATTGAGGACGAATTTCGTTTGCAATTAATATTAGTCTTGGTATAGAAATCTACTTGTATCTCCCAATTTCTAGCCACAGGTAGTATCGTGACCAAGCATACGTTTGTGTGTATCTAACAAAACGCCACTCCCGCTCAACATCCGAAATTCTCAAATGTCTCATAACCACCCGTGAATACAAAGGCATATGTACAATAGTCCCACAGCTCTATATGCCTTCCAATCCTGAAAGAAATATGAATTCAATTTTGCCGACGTAAAGATTCCAAGCCAAAGCTCCTTAAACGCCGCAGCTCTCGCTACTTAAAAGTAGCCTGCTCTTTTTTCTTTCTTCTTAATATCCCAAATTCACTGGAAAGTCTCCCGGTACATGATGGGAAGGAAGACAATGCATGCCTTCCAGAGGATGAGGACAGCATCGATGATGGCGAGAGGGGCCTTGAAGATGCCCAAGATACCGCAGCCAATGACAGCACAGGCATTGAGCCAGATGGCAAGGAATGCGACAGAGAAGAAGTGGTAGGCGAGGATGAAGGGGCGTTGAAGCATACCAGCCAGGAGAGCGACAGGACCGTCAGTTGACCCGCGCTTGAAGTAGTTGAAGCATCCGTACTGAAGAGCGCGGAGTTGACGGTCGTTGGCTGCGAACAGAGAGTAGAGAGCCTGGGCGAGAACGTTAATGATACCAGTCAAAGGCTTGCGTTTCCAGTAAAGTTGGTCAAGCGCATTGTTAATGGCCTTGTTATCAGCAAGGTCAGACACCTTACTAGGGTGTAGCTCATCGGCGAGGAGAATAACGTCATTGAATGCGACAGTCATACCGCCACCGGTAAGAGGGTGTCGCATGTTCATAGCGTCACCGAGAAGGATGGCTCCGTTGGCGCGCTGTTTCGTAGGAGGGAGCCAGCTGTTGGGCATGCTTCGAGGAATCTTGCCATCCTCGAGAGCCTTCTCAGCCGATGGTCGTATGCCAGCAGGGAGTGCAGGAAGGACGTAGTTGCGGATATATCCACGAACACCACCGTTCTCAGGTGAAGCTTCGGGAATGCCTTGAGGTACATCAATAAGGGCACGAGTCTCGTGCGTACCAATCTGGTAGAGAAGGATGGGGAAGGCATTGCCAATGATGACATGGCCATGGCCGGGTTCAGGAAGATCGCAATCAATAAGCTCCAGAGCGTAGAACTTTGAGCAAACCTTGGGCTTGGTGTTGAGAACCTCCTTGCGCCACTTTGAATCGTAACCATCGGCGATGATGGTCAGCTGTCCGAAGTAGTAATCCTTCTCCTTGGCACCGGTCTCCTTGTTCTTTGTGCGACTCTCAACGCCAAGGATCTGGTCCGATACCTCTCCACGCAGTGTCTTGACAACCTCTGTCTCGACGACAGTAATGTTCTTGTGATTTATGCACGACTCTCGTAGCTTAGTGATAAAACGGCCATGATGGAAACTGCATCCAGATGGTCTCTTATCCGCTGTGCTGTGACCTCCCCAAGCATGTGTGACGTTTCCGTTATCATCGAGACCAGGGTAAGGAATGAGGATCTTCTCGCCATGGTAGAAGATGGTATATCCGTAGCAAGGTATGGCGTCGATACCCTCGAGGCAGTGACCAAGGCCGAGTTTCTGTAGTGAGGCGACACCACCGGGCTGGAGAAGCTCGCCAACGATGCGATCTGGCTCCGATAGCCATCGTTCGAGAAGGAGGACGGATCGGCCCTGGTTTGCGAGAGCGTAGGCGATTGTGCAGCCAAATACACCAGCTCCTACAACGACGACATCGGCCTCATGGTATTGTTCGCGACGGCGAGTCTGCGCCTCGGTTGTTGTGAGTACTGAAGCCATGGTTGAAATTGTTGGCTATTGTAAAAAGGAAAGGGAGTTGAGTCGCGGTAGTTGAGGCCTCGACTTAGATTGTCGGAAGACTTTCGATGGGGAGTGGGGGGTCTATTAATCGCGGATCGGGGGCGAGAAATTGGATGGATTGGCCCTGGGAATTAGGGGGAAAGTGGTCAAAGAGTAAAAGCAGAAGCTTTTAAAAGAAGAGTCGTTTTTATCTGAGATGACACAATTCTCACAAAGGCATATATGTAAGCCAACGGATAAGTTGAATCTTATCTCCTCACAAGTTGAATCGGTTTTCTTGGAGCCACGAGCCTGTGATAATGACGCTCTTTGACTTTTTGGGGCGGGTATATACAAAAAATGTTTGAGGGAAGAAACACAATTGGAGCAACGGAGATGGAATTCTGGGCGATTGAACCGATTTAAGCACCACAGACACTTTCAAAGACGGCAATCTCACTCGTCTGATCACAATTGACCGGATATGCGCCGTTTATAGGAGTCGTTTTCCTCTCATTCTCGTGGCATTCATCCTCCAGGATATCAATAAATCAGCCTATAAACCGTCACTGAATGTCATGTCAGGGGCCCAAATTCGAAAAAACGAAAAAAGAAGATGAACCCTTGGCTGGCATGGGGCGATCCTGGATTTCTCTCTATGGCTGTCATTATCCTAGTTCCAGGGAAATAACCCACTGGAAGGTCCCTGGAGCACTTCACCCCGCAACGCTGTGGTCTCCCTTCCTCACAGCAATCGCGCCACCAAGACCCGTAGACGCCCTGACCGCTAAAAGAGCAGCCAACCAACGGCAGCGAAATCTTGCGGCCATGGTTCGATGTACGAAAAGGACACCGCCAGGTTCCGGAATCTTTTGCATGTGAAAGGGCTTGTCTCATCAGAAGCTGAGATGATCAGATCGTACGTGGTTCGAACGAATTTCTCTTCTGCCGAGTCCGGTATTAATTCGTTCTCGAAAGAGAACAATACGTATTCGGAATGGGACTATCAGGGTTCCTTGGTTGAGGCGAATGCTTATTTGATGTTCCTGCGTCTGTTTAGCGGCTAGTGTCCAATCATTGTCTGGTTGATGACCTCCATCGAACAAACCTCATGATGACGGATCTGGCCTACACGAATACGCTGCTGCATGTGACTCTGTCAAGCTGAGCCCCACCTGTAGTCAATTGATGAATCTCCTACAGGCAACAGAATCACATGCGAACATGAAGGTATTTATGCTAAAATTTGAATTGACATGTGCTGAACCGGAGGGGCTATTCAATTAACATTCAAAACTCTTAGAATAATCAGAAGAGGTATGACCTTCATCAAAACGGTAGTGCTTTGTATTGTTTCTTTTACAGATAGGCAGTACCACAATCAGATACCATTGTATATGCTCATATCTCAAGCCACTCAAAGAAAAGTCGGCATGCCCAAGAAGCTAATACACCCAAATGCTACTTCTGTAACCATAATGTC
Organism: Fusarium beomiforme; assembly: GCA_002980475.2. Classification (NCBI taxonomy): domain Eukaryota; kingdom Fungi; phylum Ascomycota; class Sordariomycetes; order Hypocreales; family Nectriaceae; genus Fusarium; species Fusarium beomiforme. Next base: position 169,767 of record PVQB02000525.1, on the reverse strand, counting down.
TACGCCATGCCAATGCATATGCCTTCCATGTATACGTCCATCCACTCAGGCCATTGCTCCTGCTATTTGCTTCTCTAAAAATATGTCTTCTTCTGAATACTCAGGTGAAGGCGTTCTCTCTAGTTTAGTCCTCTCATGTCGTCCTATTCGGACCTTGTCTATTTTCTGCTGTCGAGTAGGCAATTCGTCCTCGACGAACCTATGTCTTGTCTCGCTCAATCTCTGGGATGCTGAATCTCGCCTTGAAGAGGACTCCCAGTCTGTGCTTCTGTTATCCCTTGGCGTCTGGCGCCCAGATTGAGTTTCCGGAAAGAAGCCTCCTTCGAAAGCTGTTGGCTCTTCCGCCGTCTTAAAAGCCCCGACAACTTCTTTGGTAATGGCCTCCCGCTCTTGTTGATTCATAGCCCGTAAAGACTTGATATGCTCAAGAGCATCGTCAAGACGTAATAGTACTTGTTTATGTGTGGTCTCACGCCTGTGGTCTCTCGCAGCCCTTGATGCCACATGTTTCATCGCCAGCTTGACTGACTCCTTGCATTCTTTGCTGCCCTGCCACCATTCTGACTTTGATACGAAGCTTGCAATAAGCGACATCAGGTCTCTGTAACGTCCTTGCCCGGTATAAGAGTGGATGAGACTGGCAAAGTTGAACTTGTTATAAGCCAGCTCACCCATACCATTCTGTTGCGCAGCCAATTCGCAGACTTTAATTGCGGCCTCAGGATTGCCCTTCTGTGTCAGAACACGGGCAGCCTTATTGTAGACACTGTCATGAATGTGTTGGCCCTTGGCAAGATTCTCATGGAGCAGATCATTGACATTGTCACCAGCCTCAAGTCGCGCGACTAACACAGGAACCAAAGCCCCGCTGATATCATGCTTCCTGATGTGTGCCTCGTTGATGAGACCCGAGACCGTGCACGAATGCGCTCCTTCAAGGTGAATATTGGCGACAACAGCAAGTCGAAGGCATCGTGATGAAGCACCAAGACCGTTCTTAGTCGCCTCCTTGTAAGCGTTATAGACACCGCTCCAGTCGTTCTTGAGTGCCAGAGTGTTCATGTGTTTGAATGCTGCTCGCTCATAGATAGAGATTGAATCTCCTCGGCGTTCAGGTAGGGTCGGCGCAATTCCGTAACTGTCTACCTTTTCTCCTGGTAGGGGCTTGTGGAGGTCATGCAGAGCACCTTCACTGGCATAACTGGTTAACAGGGGATCCTTAAGCCAAGGCGCAGAAGTTCGTGCATCCTTCAGCATCCGGACCACATCAGCCCTCGACAAATTCCAATATTTGCAGCACTTGTCGGCAATCTCGTTGAAGAAGATCTGGTCCATTTCCATGCCACCATCCTGGCAGAACTGTACCCACGCAACCAGGGCTTGAAGATTACGAGTTCGTCCATGCCTGTCCATCACGAAAAAAGCCAAAGGCTTGTTCAGATTCATATGGTGGTTGCTGACAAGATCCCTTACAAAGATGTCCATCTCTGCGGTTGTGTGATCCTTACAATAGATCTTTGTCAGCCAGGAGAGAACGTTTTGAAACTGAGCGGATTGCTTCGCTTTAGGTCCAAAAGTCTCAAGCCCAGATTTGACCTTGTCCCAATGCCCCAATTCGGCTTCGCGTACAATAAATCTTCCACGAAGTTTGACATCGACACCAGACGCCTTAGGTCTCATCGCGTGGAGCTGGAACATCTCTGCATTTGCAGTTACGTCATCCCCAGCATCGAGGGCAATGAGGGTGATTCTGCGTCTGACTGCATACTGGGTAGGCGAAGAAAAGACGCCTTCGTCAAAAAGACCCCCTTTCTTGAGGAAACCGTAGATATTCTTAACTTCTAAGAAGTCCTTTGTCTTTCTCCAATAATGCATTAGTAGCCGTGTGATCCATTCATTGCGACTGGTGCTGGATGTCTCCTTTGGTTGAGACTCAAAGCGTGATAGACTTCGCACCATGTACCGCACACCCTCAGTATCACGATTTTGGACAAGGCTGTCGAGAAAGGGCACGGCTAAGAGACAAATATCGTTGCAAAAAGGGCCGACTGCCTCGAGAATAAGAGAGATGGTGCCATATTGCCGAGAGACCGCTGTAGACTGAAGTACGCGGATGCCTCTTGATAGAATCTCTTGTGACTCCTTAGTCTCTGCTGAGGCTAGGTTTTGAAGCATCTTGGCAGCTCTCCTTTCATTCTGCACACGCTGCTCATGTGGCAAATCTTGGGACTCCATCTCTATGAGGAGATTGTCCAGGTGCGACCATGAATCTTGTTGTCCTATCGAAGTCCCATTGGCTTGCTCTGTTACTGTCGCACCAACACTTTCATTACTTGTCTCTGAGTTGTTCACCGGCGCGCATAGTTCGTCTAAGCGCGTAATGGCACCTTTGGTCTTTTTTGTTTTGTGGGTGGTGCTCGCTCTGGAGTTTGCTGATCGTGTCCTTGGTAATGATGCACCTGCTAGGCTTATCTCTGGTGTTAGTCTAATGGAAAGAGCATTGTGTGAAAACGTGCTGTTTTCCGATATTCGTGATAATTCCTTTCGAGCAGCATCCCACTCGTCCCATCTCCTCTGGCGGCCTTTAGGTGTGCTTGTTGAGTCAAAATCCTCAGTCAATGTTGTCTCAAAGGTCTCTATGTGTTCAGTCTCCCTTGGTTGCGATAACTCGTACTCTAATGAGTCGATACGTGTTCGGCGGCGACGCAAAGGGTTATTGGCAGGGGCATGCGAGAAATCGTGAGCAATCTCAATTGGAAATGTCTCTCGTCTGCCGCTGTAGCTCTCGGCCAGCGCTGCCGAGTTACGGTTCACCCGCGCAGTATGGAGTTTCTTGGCATTATCGAGAGCAGCTCGGGCGATATTGAGGCGTCGACGTCGTTCTTCAGCAAGGATGATCACTGAACAGGACGTTGTTAAGAGAACACCGCGGAGAGCGTTGACGGCGACCCTTGAAGGGGTGGGGCTTGGAGACGCCATTCTAGGCTGAATTCATCTTGAACCGAACCAATGTCGCCTTAGATCGGCTTCGTGAAGTTGTAGGTGCGTAGATTGATGTTCAATTCGTCGTCTCGTTATGTCGCTCGCAGTGAATATCGTGGTGTGATACACAGAGATTCTAGGCCGAGTAAGATCCAATGGAAATGGGGAACGGGTACGTACCCGCCCAACCGAATAATCGGGAAGTCGGGCCAATAAGAGGGCTACAATGGCTACAGCCACCAGCCCATTTTAGCATGCACCTTGAAACCGCAATCAGCTTCAGGGTAGGTGACTGACTGTATCTAGCATCTCTTCATCTGATATTTCATGTTGGCGTCAATATGAAGACCAGTGCAATCACAACAATTAATCACTGATACTATCCATGTACTGTGCCTCGCTCCAACAGTATCATCAATTTGTTAGAGTCAACTACCAGACAGGCCTTTTTTGTCTTTTCTTTTCCCTCACTGAAGTGTTCCCCCGGAACAACTTACACGACTTGCCTGAATAAGAATGATATAATGCGTCGATATAAGATTCTTAGGGTGTTGCACGATCTAGCACCTCACTCAATGCGGATCTAGAGCCGCATACCTAGTGGATGTCTATCGTATGCTTCATGCACCTTGATCACCTCTCCATGTTCTAAGTCCGTTAACTCCAGCTTTCAGCTACTTGTTTCCTTCCAACTGGCGCCTGCCGTTGCTGAATAATTCTCTGAACTCATGATGATCTAAACACATTGAGGTAAAAGGCCGTTTTAGTGCCTTTAAAGTAACCAATGGAAATAATTACGCGAGCTAGCTTGTGGTGTTTGTGGTGGTTTACGAGGACTTATTGTCACTGGTTTCCCAACTTCTTTGGTAGTGGTGAGTCAACTAGTTCAGTGCCATACCTTAATAAACAAATAACGCAAGAACTCACTATCTCACCTTACATTAAGGCATGCTTGGTTGAGTACGGGGTCCGAGATCTCCATCTAAAGTCCAGAAGGTTCGTTCCACAAATGATATGCATGCATGGTATTGGTTGGGGTTGCCATTCTCATATGGATGATCAGATTTGGATATGTTAACGCCGAAACAAATCCCTTGCCGTTGACAGAAGAGATATCCGTATCACTTATATCCGAAAAGCATACATAAAGCCGTCACAGGTCGTTCTTCTGCAGTTGACGCCACTTCCGCTGCCACCATCATCACCACTTCCACTCTGCCCTCTTTCTTCTTATTTATTCCTAAAGAATCCACACCCCGTGCATCTCTTCACCTCAGCTTCTCATCCAATTCACCGCGAATACTCAAATTTCACCACAATCCACGATGGCTCTTCCATTGGCACCACCCCCTAAAAGTCCTTTGGGCCGATACCGACTGTTGTCACCTACCGCCTCAGTTTGGGTATCCCCTATCTGTCTTGGAACCATGAACTTTGGTAATGCTTGGTAAGACACACTTTTCAATGTTCCTAAACCACGTCCTAATCTCAGTATAGGAGAGAGTACATGGGAGAATGTGACCAGTCCACCTCGGAGTCAATTCTGGATTTCTTCTATGAACAGGTGTGGTAAAACATATATTAGAAGTCGTATATTGGTAATGCGCTGACAGAATCACAGGGTGGAAACTTCATTGACACTGCAAACAACTACCAATTCCAAGAGACGGAGAAATGGGTGGGAGAATGGATGAGGAAACGCGGCAACCGGGATGAAATGGGTTTGCACCCCTTCTTATTGAACATTGAATACTGCTAACTACCATTGTACTAAGTTGTTGCCACCAAATACACCACAAACTTTCGAGCCGGACCTGGTGCTCCCAACATCATGGTCAACTTCACTGGCAACGGATCAAAGAGTCTGAGGGCTTCAGTTGAGTCCAGCCTTAAGAACCTACAGACTGATTACATTGATCTCGTATGCATTTCCATCCCTCTAGACTCAAAGTGCTAACATTGCCGTAGCTCTATGTTCACTGGTATGATGGCAACACCACCATTCCCGAGATGATGCAGTCCCTCAACCAGCTCGTGCTCTCTGGAAAGGTTCTTCACCTAGGGATCAGTGACACTCCTGCCTGGATCGTGAGGTAAGACTTTATGCACACTTTGCGAGTGAATGGCTTACTGAGAAACCCACAGCAAGGCCAATGAATATGCTCGCTGCAACGGACTTCGTCAATTCTCTGTTTATCAGGGTCGGTGGTCTGCAGCCTCGCGTGACTTCGAGCGAGACATCATCCCAATGTGCCAAGCTGAGGGCATGGGAATCGCCCCGTGGGGATCCCTCGGCGGTGGAAAGTTCAAGACTGAGGAGCAACGCAATGCTCAGGAAGGACGAAGAGTGGAGGCCAGCGAGAAAGAGATCAGAACCAGTAAAGTGCTGGAGTCGATCGCTAACCGTAAGAACACACTCATCACTAGCATTGCACTGGCATATGTCATGCATAAAACAGCTTATGTATTTCCGATCATTGGTGGTCGAAAGGTGGATCATCTCAAGGCCAACATTCAGGCACTCACCCTGAACCTGTCTCCTGAGGATATCCAAGAGATCGATGGAGCTAATGAGTTTTCTGCGGGCTTTCCCAACGATTTCCTCTATCGTGGAGGTAATTCTATTGGGGGTCCAGACGTTTGGCTGCTCCAGATGGGAGGCACGTTTGACCATGTCCAGGCACCAAAGGTGAGTTCTTCATTACCATGTACAAATAACTGTGCTGATTTATTGCAGCCCATCTCACCAGCAGCGCGAGGGGAATAGGGCGTCCGCCTCAGAGCGAATTTTTGGCGATGGCTACCAACTCGGACTCGGCCGAGCTGGATGGAATTGGACTGGAAAGAAAGGGTTGTAATGCCATCATATCATTGGTGAAACAAGGGGAGTAGCGCGAGATTGGAACGAGAGGGCAGAGCTCATAACAAGAGATTATCTTGAGGATAACATCAGGACCGAGAGCTGAAGAATGAACTCGATTCGTGAAGAATAGACTATTCTGTTAGAAGATATTGCTATCTCATCAGTCGACTGGCCATTGCATGTTCCTCAACAACTCAGAATGAGATAAGAAAGAATAGCCAGATGGATACAGTATTGTTCCTTGTTTTTGAAGAAAGGTTATAGGTAATGGTTAAGAGGAGTTGTTCGGTCAAGATTGTGCTGGACAAATGAAAAGTGAGGATTTAATTATAGGGGTCAGGTCGAAGTAGTTCCTTCCCTCCTGGGCTTCTAAGCTACAGTTGGGAGGCACCTGACGTTACCACCAGAAATCATAAGGCGTTTCCTTCACAAGTTTTTACTTTTTATCCGTCAATGTCATTTCAAACAATCTTACCCTCTATAGAGATGGAAGATGGCCATGAATCTGGTCACCAAATCGAAATAGTGACGATGCACCAAATCCTCCTCATGGACGATGATGAGACAGAAATCGCCCATCCCGTTGAGACCCATCGGAAAAGAAGGCGAAGACACAGCTCTACATGTTCACCAAGCTCAGAAGCGTACAGTGATATCGCCAGCACGGCATATATAATAGATGAGTTCGCGAATGCTCAATGGTGCGCCTGCAGATAAGATTGTTCTCTGCATCCGTCCGTTAAGTCCAGGTAGCATCCCAGAAACACCACTCCGTCAGCGCAAAACAAGCCAGCCCTTAATTCATAGCCCAACAAGCGACGTAGAGAGTCGAGCCAGCCCAACGCGTCCGCCATTTACAACGTGTCGACCAGCAAAACGAAGACGAGCAGAGTCGATTCGCTCTATTGAGGATGCAGAATATACTCTTGGTCGACGACTGCCAGGTGAACGAGTACCACGATTACCTCATCTTCAACAGAAAGCTAACCGCCGAAAGGAATCCAAGAGGGGCGAGATGGCCTGCTGTGGCATGACACCCCTTTACTGCCAACGACGCAGTTTTCAGATTCGCCTGTAGTGACGAAACTGAGGCCTGTACCTCGAGGAGCTCCTCGCCTGATCGAAAAGAAGGGGAAGTACACGATTAGAAAAGGCGCCCGAATTCGAGACTACAAACTTCCCGGGCCTTCTCCATGGCCATGTGCTCCACCTTCCAATAGCTTGGAATATCAATGTCGGGATGGTTTTGACGTGAAGGAAGTATCATCGGGACATCCTCAGCCAATAGGCATTCGGCTCCGCGAGGTTGGACATGATACAACAACCAGTGGCCACGCAGACCTCCAGTCCAGAAGCCCATCCCTTGGGACCACTGACATGGCTTAGAGATACCCTAGATGTGTCTGGCCATTAGCAAATGAACAAAGTATAAGTCACGACGATATTCAGCTGAAACTCCATGACGGGTATCTTGATGCCACTTCCTTTAGTTCGAGAACAGTACAAATAAATCAATCGAGCATCGCAACCACCAGAACGCCTTTTGGGATAACAGGACTGTCCAATACATTCCGTCTATTTCGCTCCCTTGCCCTTTGCCTCGTGTTCCCCAAGCTCACGAATCAATACCGCTGTCTGGCTAGCACCACTGTAATCCTCCTGGCCAGTCTCAAAACCAGGGCAAACACCCACAGCAAGATATTTACCATCGCTTGAGAATGCGAGCGCAGCAACGCTATTAGGGAACTTCTGGTATTGTTTCAGTCGTCGCTTTGCTTCGGCATCCCACAAGGCAGCAGTGCCATCGCCACCCCCTGAAGCGAATGTTCCATGAACAGGGTGGAAAGCCAGAGCATTCACAGGATAAACAATGTCTCCATCGCCATCTGGTGCTGCTTGTCGGTGGCATTTGAAGGCATATTTTCGAGCCTGAGACTCGGCTGTGTCTTCAAACCACTCAACGGCCACTCGACCTTCAATACTGCTAGTGGCATAGCCGGCATCGTTGGGCATGCACGACACTGCACGAGTAAGGTATCGTAGAGATGATTCACGCTGTTGCCATGGCTGGAGGTCAGATGAACCAGTTGCGAACAGATCAACAATAGCCTTCAGGTCGTAAATGTTAATAACACGGCCGGCCATGGCAACCACGATCTTCGTGGGACTGGCAGCTAGTGCATGTGGCTTTCCAGGCAGAGAGATCCTGATGGGGGTGCTTGAAGGATCGCTGAGGTTATGGAGGTTCAAGCTACAATCCCAAGACGCGGAGACCAAGACCGCTGAGTTTCTGTCAGTATGAGTCAATCACAGGGGTTCAATGACTCACAATACTTCGGACTATATGCTATAGACCGCACTGGCGCAGCATGCTTGCTCAACAAGGTCTTCTCGCCAGTTTCCAAGTCAATCCTACTCGTTTTTGTCAGCTCATCCTCTCAAGGTGCATCAATCCGCATCCACTGACCTGTTAACACACCAATCCATGCCAGCAGTGAAGGCTTCACTGTCATTGGCGCCAAAGCAAACGTCTAGCACTGGTGCCCGGTGCTCATAGGTGTTAACGAGTGTTGCTTCGCCTGCCCCACCGGCAATATCGTAGCAGTAAACCTTCTTGTCCCATGATGAGACAAGGAGCTTGGTTCCAGAAGACGGCGCAAACGCGATCGCCGACACCGCGTCGGTTGGGGGCGGCGAAAGTTCGTATTGGGTCGCTGAAAACCGATTAGCAAACAATTGCGCTCGAATTGAAGATACAGCCAGTCAGATCTTACCAGGAGCCATGGTTAAGTATGCTCTTGTCGACAGCTTTGGTGTTGATGAAGTTGTTTACCTTTGGTTCAGTCACGTGGAAAGCTCCCCATCATGGCAACGAAAGCCATGGACGGGCACCTCAGGCTCATGTTCAGGCGCAGCCGGCGGCATTATGCCGGAATTTTCAGGTACCGCCTCCACTGCCACTTCAGTGCAACAGACCAGTATGGAACGAGCCACACCCCGCCACAACCCCACCATCATCAATCAAGTGCACTGGCAAAATGTCAAAATTATGACTCTTCCCCTCTACATCCACTGTTGACGTGACGATTTACGACTTGGTCGCGAAAGGCCCGTTTCCAATACCATCACAGGAGCAACATATTCAAAGTAGACTTCCGACTATTTTTGAAAGCCCGGCTTGCGATCGTTCGTGCGACAGCACTCGACATCGAAAACCCCCACCTTATTCTACAGAACCCGACCGAACCTCTGAATCCTCAAAAACACCGCCAAGATGTCTCAAAACGAAAATTGCCGTTTTTACGAGGAGAAGTACCCGGAGATCGATAGCTTCGTCATGGTCAATGTCAAGCAGGTCAGTAGCAATCTGATCTAGCCGAAAACCCTACCTCTGACCAATTTCAGATCGCCGAAATGGGTGCCTATGTCAAGCTACTCGAGTACGACAACATTGACGGCATGATTCTGCTCTCTGAGCTTTCGCGAAGACGTATTCGAAGTATCCAGAAGCTTATCCGAGTTGGTCGCAATGAGGTCGTTGTGGTACTCCGTGTCGACAAAGAGAAGGGTTAGCATCAACATCAGAGTGAAGTTTGAATATGGATATTGATTTTTGGGCAGGTTACATCGATCTTTCCAAGCGACGAGTCTCCCCCGAGGACATTGTAAAGTGCGAGGAGCGATACAACAAAAGCAAGATGGTCCACTCTATCATGGTGCACCTTGCCAAGAACACTAAGCTTCCCATCGAGAGCCTCTACGAGGCTATTGCATGGCCTCTGAACAAGAAATATGGACATGCTATCGATGCTTTCAAGCTCTCCATCACGTTAGTTAACTGCAATCAAAGTAAGATGCCATATACTAACTTCTACAAGAAACCCTGAAGTCTGGAACGATATTACCTTCCCCAACGAGGTGGCCCGTGACGAGCTCATATCATATATCGGAAAGCGTCTGACTCCCCAGCCTACCAAGATTCGAGCCGATATCGAGGTCACTTGCTTCGGATACGAGGGTATAGATGCTGTCAAGACCGCTCTTCGTACAGCCGAAGCTCATAGCACCGAGGACACCCAGGTCAAGGTCAAGCTCGTGTCTCCTCCTCTCTACGTCCTCACATGTTCAACCCTGGACAAGAACGTCGGTATCACCCGCCTGGGGGAGGCTATTGTCGATGTCCGAAAGAGCATCGAGAGTGCCGGTGGCAACTTGACAGTAAAGATGGAGCCCAAGGCTGTCACCGAGAGCGATGACGCCGAGCTGCAAGCGCTGATGGAGAAGCGTGAGCGGGAGAACGCTGAGGTCAGCGGTGACGAGAGCATGAGCGACAGCGACGAAAACATCCCTGAGACCATCTAGGTCATGGACAGACGAAGAGTCTCCAGGTCAGGATGAGTCGGCAAGACTGTTAGAGCCATGCCAAAGTAGCTCGCGAGCGGGTTGTTGGACACGGGAAAGGGTGTAATAGAGGGCGTCCTGGGAGGCTGAAAAGAAGCATGTATCCCGGAGTGCAAAACATCACAAAAAGTCCAGACTTTCATGTAGTTCTTCCGATGATAGGAAGTGGCGTCTGAAACGGCGTTGATAACGAACAGTTCTTTGATCACGAGAGATATCCTTTGTATTGTGATGGTTATGTGAAAGTGACAGTGAAATAAACCTGACGGAAAATGACGATTCTTTGGAGTTGTTTTTTCTGAAGTCTTATGTTTAATATTGCCTGTCTTGTGTATGGCTGGCTGTCGGAACTAGCCGGTAAGAGCTTAGAGTCAGGTGTAGAATTTCCATACTTGGATTACCTTATGCATCAGTACAACCACTGATAGTCCCACTACTAAAGTACTATCGACGGGGACCAGAATGAGATCCTTTGAACAACACTCAATTTGAGCAATAGCTAGAGCTTTCATAATGGCCCCCGGCTCAGTATGGGCTCGTCTTAGGGGCAATGGCCAACCAAGCCTCGCCAGATCAACAGCTCTAAGGCTCTTTGGATTCGCAACATGGATACCAGTTATCGCCATGTTTAACCTGCATGTCGCAGAACTGACCTTTGTGGACGGCGCATCCATGTATCCATTAATCAACGACGATAAGGACTCTACTTTACGACGAGATGTGATTCTCAACTGGAAGTGGTCACCGCAAGAGAACCTAGAGAGGGGCATGGTGGTGACATTACGGTAGGAACAGCCTCTTCTGAGAATCCGGGAAAAAGCAATTGATGAGAATTAACATTGAAGTTATAAAAGAAGCCCGCTACATCCCGAGACAATCGCAGTCAAGCGCGTAGTGGCGCTGGAGAACGATGTCATCAAGACAAAAGCGCCTCATCCTCTGCCAACAGTGAGAGTACCACAGGGGCACGTGTGGGTTGAGGGCGATGGACCGCCGGGGTCAAGTCTGGATAGCAATACGTATGGACCAGTGTCTAAGCAGCTGATTACAGGACGAGTGACGCATATTGTGTTTCCTTTTCGCAAATTTGGAGCTCTTCCATGGCGGGATCACCAGAGGCCGTTGATGGAGTAGGAGATAGGAGGGACATGTATAATGTCGGATGTATCAAAAGTTATAAAAACATGCGTAGGACTTATGGTTAACTCAACATTATGAACTAATCTCATACAAACAAGAGCTATATGCCAGTTCCCTGAAATGAGTTACATGAATATCACCAATGATCTCACCAAAGACTCATGGTGAATTAAGGTAAAAGTGGCGTATGATGCGAGATAAGATAATAGGCCGAAAGCCCGCTCGGCCATTTCAAGAAATTCTTTTATCAACAAACAATTCTTCCATTGACGTAGCTAGCGTTGACCAAACGTGCACTGTAAATCCAATCTGCGGTCCCTGATCGACCACTAAGAAACCGCTGAACAGAGTCAGCTAGAGCCGCAATTCCCGATTAACTATAGTTAACCCAATAAAAGCCAATACCAGGTTCCTTCAACAAAATTCTCATAAACGACATCGGCTCTTATCTCAATCTATTTGCGACCCTGGGACATCCGCCCACTCGTCCTCGACGGAAACATCACGACAGAGAGATCCCTCTTAATATCTACTCTTCTCTCTCTTTTCTTGGGGGATCCTCGTGTTTTTTCTTTCTTTTCCTTCCCGAGGTGTTCCGCCTTGGACCGTTGCCGACTCTTTAATTATTCCTCCGATCCAAGTCGATTCTTCTTGACCCGGATATGCCCTTGGGTCTTCAACAACAAGATTCTGACCTCGCCTTCGCCCAATCGACGACGACGACGACCGACGGATCGACGACCGCTGCAAGCGATTTTGCGTCATCCCCCGAGCATCGTCATGCTGCCTGGACGGGTCGTCGCCCGGAAAGTAGTAAAAGCAAGGCCAGCAGTGACCAGAACATGACCGCACAAGATGTTGAGACCGAAGGGCGACCGCCGTATCTTCATGTATGTTACAACTGCCAGGGTGCTGTAATTGCATCGCCAAGCGTTCCCTTGGTCTCCGAGATTCGCTAACGTGGGACCTCATGACAGGCCATGATCGCAGGTGGTATTGGAGGATCTACAGGTGATCTACTTATGCACTCACTCGATACCGTCAAGACGAGACAACAAGGCGATCCACACGTTCCTTCAAAATACACATCGCTAGGACAGTCCTATTACACGATATGGAGACAGGAGGGTATAAGACGAGGTCTTTATGGAGGTTGGGTTCCTGCGCTGGGAGGTTCATTTCCTGGAACGGTCATGTTCTTTGGCACATATGAATGGAGCAAGCGATTTTTGATCGATCACGGCGTGCAACAACATATCTCATATCTCACCGCAGGTACAGCAGCTCAACAAGATCAGGCATTGGTGCAGTACTAACAGACGTTTAGGTTTCCTTGGAGATCTTGCAGCATCTATTGTTTACGTCCCATCAGAAGTTCTGAAGACACGCCTCCAGCTTCAAGGCCGTTACAACAACCCCCATTTTGCATCAGGCTATAACTACCGCGGTACTGTCGACGCTGCTCGGACCATTGTGCGCGCAGAAGGCGCCTCCGCCTTGTTCTACGGTTATAAAGCCACCCTCTACCGTGATCTGCCATTTTCTGCTCTGCAGTTCATGTTCTGGGAGCAATTTACCACCTGGGCCCGGAAGTACAAGCAGAGCCGCGATATCGGCGTTTCACTCGAACTTCTCACTGGCGCCGCAGCCGGTGGTCTTGCCGGTGTCCTTACCTGCCCTCTCGATGTCGTGAAAACACGACTTCAGACCCAAGTCAACACACCAACAGAGTCCAGGCATCCCAAGGATCACCATGCTAGCTCGCAAGTTCGACATATCTCCACCTCATCTCCAAGCACACATCGACCACGACCCGGTGCCATCGCACTTGAAACCTCCTCCGTCTTCACCGGCCTGCGGGTCATCTACCGTACAGAAGGCGTAGCAGGATGGTTCCGGGGTGTCGGACCTCGAGGTGTATGGACATTCATCCAGAGTGGCTGCATGCTGTTCCTGTACCAACGACTCCTCCGACAGCTTGAGATTCTGATGCCCATCGAGCTGAAAGAAATGTAGAAATCTCCACATATACACATACACCTTGTTCTCACATTGTCGTTAAAATACCTGCCTTACTTGCCATGATTTTAAAAACATTTTTTCACGCGCGGTCGCAAACAAGTTTTCTCTCCTCTTCATACACCTGTATAACGCACGCATTAGAGAAGCGAATTCTATGAGATGGGTTGCTATGGCCATTTACGTACAGATAGAAAGAGATATTTGGGGTTGCGGGCGGCCGTCATTGTTGGGCGTTGGGAATAGAAGGGAATGACTGATCAGATATGCCAGGACATGAATAGAGATGAGAGCATGAAGGATAGAAGCTCTCTATTGACTGTTTAAGCATGAGTTCCTCTCAAGGAAATGTTGCTTCACGACTGATTCAATGACTTATGCAATGTACTGCTTGGGAAGAACAGCGACGTGGACTTGATAATGGCTACATGAGGCCTGATGATAAAAAAGACTACACTCCAACGATAAATCCTCGTTGGTAACTCGGGGGGTATAAGACACAACCTTGAAAACCAAGCATAATAATGAACAACAATAAAACACGAGCTTCTTGTATTCCTTTTCGTCATAATGATCGTCATAATCGTTCGAATCCCTTCAAAATCAGGCATCTGGATCACTCTCCTCCAGACAAGGCAACTCCTCGAAGTCACTAGCACGAGTACGCAACTCGTCACGAGCACGACAAACCGCAATAGCGATGGTCAAAGCATTCCAAATCCCCTGGTGCGCATCCTGGAAGTTGACTGGGACCTGAAAGCTGACATATGCGTCGGATCCTTTGGAGGAGTCGGTTGTGAGGACGAGGACTGAGGTGTTGACAATGAAAAGACCATATACCACGGGAGGTTGGCGACGGTAGATGTACTGGGGAGATGTTTGGGGTTCTTCAGGTGAAGAAGGCGATGAGGAGCGTGAATTGTATGGTTCCTTCGAAATGGTCGTTGTCTTGTGGAGTTCTCTCGTCGAGATTCCCGGGCTCTTAAGTCCAGGTTCAATCTTCACAGCGACTTCACGGGTTTCGGTGGTTGAGACAAGTCTTCCAATATGAAGATGTGAGCCACGTCGGCTCTTAGCAGGCGTCAGCCACCCTCCAAACGATGCCAGCCCATCATCTGGCTCAAGCTTGATTTTAGGCGACGTGAAGACGCTTGGCTTGAGAACGTCCCAGAACTGAGGGTTCCTATCCTCTCGGAGAAACTCGCGTTGGAGCTTCGCGAGTAATCTCATGCGATTCTGGATGTACTCTGTGATTTCACTTTCGGGCATGGCCGTGTCGACGACTTCAGTCAAAATGTTGGGAACAATTCGTAGGTGAAGGTAGTCACCGTCTTGTGCTGCCCAGTTCATATACTTGTTGAGTTCTCGTTTGATTAGTTGTGGGACTTTGCTTCGAAGACCACTTTGGATGCTTGTTCTGGTCTTTTCTGTGAGGTCCATGAGACGGACAAGGGCCGTTGTGGCTGTAAGTAATAAGTGACATGTTGCCCAATATTAAGATAATCATACCTCGAAACGGATTTGAATGGGCATAGATGATAGGAGGAAACTCATCCGATGTCTGAAAGATGACATCAGAAATAGGAACTCCTTGGAAGTCCATGTTCCATGTTGTGGGAAGCATGGGTAAGTCTTGTCGCATGAACAGTATCTCAAACAGTCGCTCTTCAGCAGGAGCCCAGTTACTTGCTCCAGGATATTTCTCCTTTGCCAGCTTCATTTCGTCCTCCGTACTGTCAAAGTAGGGGCCTTCGTCATATTCTTCATCTATTGACAGAAAGCTGAGTTGAGCATCCTCATCATAACTCGTGGGACTCGACATTTTGGGAGTACCTTGATCATGCTTGGCTCTCTTGTGAGGTGAGAGCCGAGTCGTTGGGCTCAAAGAATCTTTTCTTGTGGCGTGTTTTTGCATTTTTTATGTTTTGGAAGCATTAGAGCGCCTTGAGGTCCTGTTGCTTTTCTTGTTTGGTTTCTGTTGTGGGGAGAAAGAATAGGTTTTATTTTGTGTTGACGAGAAGGAGTTATTGTTGCACTGCCAGTATCCGTGAGACAGCTGAATTAAGATGTCACTTTTACCCAGGCTGATACTTTTGATTCGGGATGGCTTTGTAGACAAATGGAAGCAAACTCTATATATTAAAATGGCCTTTTGGGTATGAAATTCTTTGTACTTTATTCTAGTCTTGGTTATCCTCGTGAAGTGAAATGATATTCATCTTCTTACATTGCTGGATGTGGGGCGTGCACCTAGCACATCTTCAATCACTGCACCCCCTCTCGGAAGTTCACTTTCGCCGTGAGCGCCAATCAGAGCTAGTCATCGAAATTCTTCACATCCCAACTCAACTGTCGCCGACCACTTTTGAAAAGGAAGGACAAAACGACGACCATGGCCGAGGTAGCAAGGACAGTAGCTCGCCAATTACCAGGATTCAAGCTGGGTCAGAAGCAGGTTTTTCTGTAAGTCCCATTCTGCCTACCGTACTACCAAAATTTAACATCTTCAGGCCAAACCATGTAGTCACCTTTCTTCGAAAAGAGCACCTCCCACCAAACGAGGCCACTTTCCAGGTTCCTCTACGATTCACAAAGTTCGATCTACGAGATTATCTATGGAACTTATACAATGTCGAGGTCACAAAGGTTCGGTCATACGTCAAGCAGCAACCTCTAACCCAGCGCAACTCCCACTCGCGATCTTGGTACCGCCCCAAACCCCTCAAGGTTATGACCGTCGAATTGGCAAAGCCCTTCCAATGGCCCGAACTCCCTGAGGACAAGACACCCTGGAGCAACCAACTGTTCAAGATGCGCGAGGATATGTTGGAGAAGCGTAACAAGGAGCATATTGCGCAACAAAGATTCGAGATTCCTCTCAAGAGCAAGCAGCCCATGTCTAAGGAGAGAGAAGAGCTGGCCAAGTTGGCGCAGAAGTTGGTATCAGGAGAGGAGAAATGGACCAATGATGTTGTTTTAGATCCAAAATGGGATAAGATTTTGGGTAAGGAGGGGGAGGGTGAGATTAAGAAGGCGACAAACGAGGTCTAGAAGACCATGAGAGGCGGATTACAACTTAAAGCTGCAGGGAACTGCTAATGAAAGAGACGTCAATTCTATGAGAGCCACATATATATGGTGCACCTCTGTAGGATAAGCGGGCATTACAACTGTACATTATTGTAACTATTCTCAGATGGGCAATGCATTTAGGCGGGTTAAAGACTATGAGCGCAAAATATACGCTGAAAACTCGTACATCTTTGGTCTCATTGTTCTATGTCGTGCCAGTGTTCAGGCTGCTGAAAGCGCAGGACCTCATCTCCCCAACTCCACCAGCCAGCAGTCAGGTTACGGGCAAATATCTCAAGGCCAAGGCATTCTTTTCCCAGGACATCTTGAAAGAGGCCACGAAGATTGGGCTTCCGTGAGTGGATATCAGGAACTGCCACAATGACTTTGGACTCGAGCGTATCTGGCTTTTTGCTACCAATGCGCTTCGCTATGATGAGCTTTTCCCATGGCTTCCTCCATGTAGATTCCATATCATAGAGTGGTTCATTCGAGGCGGTAACCTTGAGCCAAGTCCACTCGGTTACAAACTCTAGACCCCAGGCAGCAAATAGCCCTGTTGGGGAAGTGAGAAAGTCGCGAATGCTGTGCTTGTTAGTGACCCAGACGGCGACGAGTCCATCTTGTTTAAGATGAGAGACTAGAGGAATTTGTAGCAAAAGGCTGTGCATCTCGTTGAGATTGGAGACAGTCAAGTATTTGTCTGTCTTTCTCTTAGCAGATCGATTTGGCCATGGAGGATCTAATACGACAAGATCAAACTTGGGAGCTGACATGTGAAAAGTATCACATAAAGCCTCGATAGAGCCATGAAGAGGTTTGGCTTTATCTGGTATCAAAGGCGGCAGAGCGGGTACTGACGGTGGTGTCCGTGGTGTTTGTGGCTCAATAAAACGGTCCAGATGGAAAGGTCCGGGGTATGAGTATGTGTTGGCAAGATCATGTAAGGCGCTACTGACTGTTTCAGTGGTCACAAGTTCAGCCAACTGCGCACCAAAAGACGCAGTCGCAAATGCCGAGTGATTGCCTCCATGCCGGGGCTCCGGGGTCGGATACGGAGATGCGGGGGGTGCTGCGGAGACGATACGGCGGCGGGGGGTCTGAGACGGTAAAACTTGGCTCTCTTCTAGAGACGTGGGGATGTCTAGAACAATGAGGCTCTTGTCTGGACTCTCAAAGAGCACAGAAGAGACTCTGTGGCTGTTGGCCTCCATATCTGGCCGGATGACAGTTCTTCCACCTGCTGTTGCTTGGCCCGCGGTTGAAAGAATAAATTCGCGGCGCAGGTCGGCAAACCTCGGCTCGGTTATTGATCACCGGGACCGTTAAACCTCGCAATGGCCTGCCTGCCCTGTGAATCTGCTGAGAAACGACAAGTTTTCAGTGGATTATCAGCGGTTTAACCCACTGAAGTGACAGGTCTTGGACCCCTGTGTGGGCTAATTCTTTTGTTTTCTTAGGGTTCTGGGGGATCTCCATTTTCGCGGGTGTGACCAGCTCTTAGGTCATTCATTTGTAAAAAAAACTTGTGGGGGACCTGTATTTGCCTACTGACCGTCGGTTTAATGACGTCCAAGCCGCCTCTGACCGGGGAAATTGTGCCGCGCCGCATGCCGGTATCAACTCCAAAATCCTCCCCCATATCCGAACTTCTTTCATCCTCCCCACAAACCTGTTTCTACTCTACCAACTTTGTGAGGACGAACCATTCAAATATCTCTGTCGCGTTGGCTTCGAATAACGATCCCCATTCGACTCTGCCACGGCATGTCGTGCCCGTAGGCCTCGAATCCGTTCAACAAGGTCCGGCACGTGCTTCTGCGAGTCTCGGGGCGATGTCCTCTGCCGACGCTGCTCAGATGGAGCATGCCTCAATGGCCGATGTTGCGCGCAATAGAAATATCCAGAGCCACGTCTCGTCTCACAACCTCAGCCAGTCACCAAAGGAGCCCCCTGTGTGTCCTACGGACCAGGAAGCAGTAGCACCAAAGGCACAGATGAATAGCTTGGAATATGTCTGGAAATCTGGAGTCGCAGGTGGTCTAGCCGGCTGTGCTGTAAGTTTTTCGGGATCAAAGACAACCTCCGCAATGAATTCTGACCGTTTGAAATAGGGTAAAACTGTCGTTGCGCCGTTGGATCGAGTAAAGATTCTCTTCCAGGCCAGTAATCCACGATTCGCAAAATATACAGGATCATGGGTTGGTGTCGCAAATGCCATGAAGGACATTCATCGCTATGAGGGCATCACCGGGCTTTACCGTGGACACT
Source organism: Fusarium beomiforme (assembly GCA_002980475.2). Lineage (NCBI taxonomy): Eukaryota > Fungi > Ascomycota > Sordariomycetes > Hypocreales > Nectriaceae > Fusarium > Fusarium beomiforme. The sequence continues at coordinate 151,019 of PVQB02000525.1, read as the reverse complement.
CTGCGACTCTCCTACGAATATTTCCTTACGCCGGTATCAAATTCCTCGCATACGAACAAATACGAGCCATTATTATCCCCGATAAACATCATGAGACACCAATGAGACGACTACTCAGTGGAAGCTTGGCAGGTGTCACCTCCGTCTTTTTCACATATCCTCTAGAAGTTATGAGAGTACGACTTGCTTTCGAGACTAAGCGTGACGGCCATTCTTCTTTGTCATCAATATGCCGTCAGATTTACAACGAGCAACCTGTTCAAAAATCCACGACAGCTCGATTACCTAATGCACCTGCACCCGTGACAGCCGCTGCAGAGGCAACGGCTGCGACAGTTGGAGCTATTGCTCCTCAAACAGGACTTATCAACTTTTACCGAGGTTTCGCTCCCACTGTCATGGGCATGCTCCCTTACGCAGGCATGTCTTTCTTGACCCACGATACTGTTGGCGATATTCTACGATCGCCATCTTTTGCGAAGCATACGACATTACCGAAAAAGAAGAACCATCCTGAGGGAAAGCCAGCACCCTTACGATCGTGGGCAGAGCTTACTGCTGGTGGTATCGCCGGTCTGATCTCTCAAACAGCTTCTTACCCTCTTGAGGTGATTCGACGACGAATGCAAGTTGGAGGTGCTGTTGGTGACGGTCGGCGACTTCGAATAGGAGAAACCGCCGGTATGATCTTCCGGGAGAAGGGCATTCCTGGTTTCTTTGTTGGCCTGACCATTGGATACGCCAAGGTGTTTCCCATGGCCGCGGTTGCTTTCTTCACGTATGAGCGGATGAAGCTCGTGTTTGGCATATAGATATATTTAAGAACTACAGGACCATTGGAAGTTGGGTTTGATTGGCGTTGAAGGAGTCATTGCGCGGAATGGAAGCGGAATCACACATATCTTTTGGGGCGGGTTTTTGATTAAGTCGAATAGGGGCATACGGCTAGGTGTACATACAACGAAAGTACAGTACTTTGCGACTATACCAACAAGGTTTTCACTCGTGAGGATATTTCTATCTCCATTCAATATCCGAGAATGAAGGCCCTTTTTCTGTTTCATGGTGGTGCCTTTGCCACGCGCTATAATATGAGGTGGTGGCGTCCGGGGCATCTTTGTGGTATAATTCGTTCTGAAGAGCGCCCCTTTTCTCTCGATCTTACTACATCTGGGAATCCGATGCCCGTTAAACGTGGGATACCGTCGGATTACTCATCTAACTAGGAGTTCACCAGACCAAACAGCCAAGGCGAGTAAGTGATCTACACGAACTGGCTCAGCGCCGTTGAAGAGGCTAATGCATATCCCGGGCAAGGGATCGCAGTTTACGGTTATAGTCCGCCCGGACGTGCCAGGCTTCTATGAATTTTCTATGCCATATTCTGGCTGTGCAAACTCGAGATGGATGGGGGGTGAAGTACGGCCGTGGCACCAAAGGCTTTATGTTTGACTGGATGAGGACTAGAACTTAAGGGTGGGCGATGGCTTCTAGAAGTTGGGGTTAGATCTATGGCAAGTATACGGTACTTGTGAGTGATTTGAGAATGGGGTTTTAGGCAAGTTATCCGATGATGGCAGGTGGCTATGTACATTAGCTTTCATGATCCCTGGATTTTAGACTCTTTGTGCTTAGACCTTGGGAGACTGGGGTCTATCACGAGCAATTGAAGGTGAGTTACTCCGTATCTGCCGGCAGGCCTAGAGGGTATCGCCAAATTGATAGACTTTCTCTTTATATCTTTTCAGCGAGCGAGACGTTGCTGTATGTTCTATGACGTATCTTGCCTTCAGGTTATCTAAGGTAGTTACAACTTCAGGGTATTGCGGCTATGTCGGCAGTGAAACAGAGTTGGTGAATTCACCCAAGAGACATAACGACTTACCAGTAAGAAAATCTTTATTGCATAGTAAGTACGCAAAACATGCATATGTGAATTACTACGTAGAAGGTGACATATGTCGCAATCACATGTATGTCGTTCAAATAGCGTCCTGCTAATGCTCACGAGTAATTATCCTGGGCTAGGCCTATGGGCCGAGTCGTGCTCCGGGTATGACGGTAATAACGGATAAACGTTGACACCAACAGGAACATGATCTGCTTGATGTTGCGACAAAAAAAAAACTCACGAGGCGCCCAGTCGCATCATTTTGTGGAACGTGAATTGGCGTTGCCATCAGTTGAAGTTGAAATTGAAGTTTAAGATGAGTTTATAGATCGTTAATTGGCTGCCCAGGTGTCCAGCCAATAACAGCGCGGCATAGGGTGAGCTAGGTCTGCTTGCCAGAATTCCAAGCGCAGCCTTAGCCTTTCATCTTCGCTTCATCAAAGCTCCACCACAAACAAACACGCTAGATTCATGAATTCCGAAACACTTGGAAGCTGCTATTCGTCAATTGGTGATTTGATCAATATACACACATAAAGCTTCTTCCGACTGTGCTCTTATTCCCGCGCGCTCATCTTCATCATGGCGTCCGCCGCCGATCTCGACGGCCTTGTCCTCCTTCGCCAGTCCATCTCCTCCAGCGCGCCATTCATCCCTACCGCCTCAGCTGATTCATCCGCGCCGGAAGTCCCTCTCTCCCAGGCGACGCATTTGCGATTCCCCGATCGAGATGTCGCCGTTCCGATCGATCACCCGACGCGCTTTGTGTCGCAAGACAAGCCTGTCGACCTACGCAGTATCTACTTTGCCTGGCTGAACCGCGAAGTCGCTATCCCTGAGTATAATGCATCTGCTATGAAGCTCAATGACGAACTGGCTGCTACTGGCGGCTCGGGGAAGGTCCAGAATCTGGGTTTCATTGAGCGCCTGGATTTGATTACTTGGCTTGAGGGTGCTAGTGAGGAGAGCGAGTATATCAAGCCTTTGGCTAGTGACAAAGATGCTGCTGCCGCCGGGATGACGGCAGCGGTGAAGACAGTGACTTCGACTGCTCAGTCGCGATCTGGTCGTGGTACCATGGACCCGAGACTGGCGGGTATCTACAATGGCGAACGCAAGATGGGTGATCGCAATACCGTTCTAAGGGGCATCAAGCCTACAGTAAGTCTCACGCCCTTCTGATTCCTGAGTTTTATCTGATCTTATCAGGACTTCTCCCATGTTCGCAAACTTGCTGCGCCTTTCATCCAGAAGAAGTCCCAGTCTAGCTCCAGCATTCCTACTAATCCGTCGCTCGCTATCAACTCAAAACCTCCTACCAGACGACCAGATCCTATCATTCTTCTTTCTCCCTCAGCGTCTTCTTTGCTTCGTTTATCAAATGCGCGATCATTTTTAGAGGACGGCAAGTTTGTACCTACTGATGCAGGTAGTGCATCAAGCAATATGCTTCATGTGCAGCGCGTCATACCCTCCATTGACCCTAACCGCCCAATGCGTTTCATTCTGGTCGAAGGTTCTGAGGCATTCAAACCCGAGTACTGGAACAGAATTGTGGCAGTTCTCACCACTGGTCAGACCTGGCAGTTCAAGAACTACAAGTGGAGTGATCCCAATGAGCTCTTCAAGCACACGCTTGGTATCTATGTCGGCTGGCGAGGAGAGTCAGCTCCGGATAATATCCGCAGTTGGGGTCACCGAGTTCTATCTACCGGCATTGACCGATGGCGAGGAGACGGTCATGATGCTTCGCGTTTCCGCGATAAGGAGATCGTGGAACAGATCTGGCGGGCTATTGAAGAGAACATGCGATACAGGGGTTGGCGAAAGGACAGGGCTCCCTCATCGATATAGTCGAAGGACGCACATTTCTGTTGTACATGAAAGTATTGCTAAAAACATGGTGCTTACTCAGGTTTGGCTGTTGCAAAAGCAAGCTATCACCAAAAAGGGCAGAGAGAAGACTTGCATTCCCGTCTGTACCGAACACGCCTGCCAGGTGGCGAGGTACAAGCGATTAAAAGCGATGGCGTTAGAAAGGTTTCTTGCTATGTGGACATATTTATCTAGTCTAGTTGTACCGATGTGTGGCGAGTGGCATACAGGATTTCAGAACCTAGGTTAATTGATATTTCGTTGTCACTGTGGGTGTCCGCATAGCTGCAGAAGGTCTTCGGCAAGTCCTGAAATGCTCCCATTATGAAGTCAGACGTTATATTGTGGCTACTGTAGCGTCAACGGCGGTAAACATCGCTTCATCACTGATTCCGCGAAGTCGAACTCTATCCCGAACGTCGACGATGATACCCAACAAGCAACACCGACTCATGGATAAGGAATACCATACTTTTGATACTTGGCCTTCTCTACAATATCTGACTGGCTCGTCATATATCAATTGCGCCTACATACATCATTAGTCAACTCTATAGCTTACTGAGTCAAAGCCCAAGCATAGCACTGCATCGTGAGGCCAGCCACGACATCTCAATTCGCAAAGACCCTACAGGCTGAAAAGGTTGCAGAAACTACCGTATCTACGCCCGCAAACAACACTTCAATAGCTATAAGACAACGACTAGTCTCTGTCAATCTGTAGCGGCAAGTTGCCTCGTCCTTGTCGATCGACACTGCACACCCCCAAGACAAGAAGCTCTTGGCTACAGATTTCTATCCAATATCGAGTTTGAGCTTGGAAGACCAATCTTGATCTAAACACCTTCAGCTTATTCCTTGGGCTGTTCCCCACACAGAGCTGCTGCTGACGAGTCCGGGGAGGTCAAGACATGCAGAGCACGAGTCAGTCGCTTTTGTTAGGCCCAAGATATTCCCGAGCTGACAGACTGGTAGATCCTGATAAAGCTGTGCAAAAATGCGTTCAGAGCTATGTATCAAGTGGTCACTAATAACTGTACTTGACTCAAGCTTTGGTAATTTCATACCGTTGGTGGTTAGTCGTGAATAACCTAGCGTCTATTTGGCCATTTGTGTCTTGGTTCGATGATAAGAGTAGCGTAATGAGGTTTTATTATTAACTACGATACATAATTCTTCTACTCTGTATATCCTTTTGGCGAACGCAATCCGCGGCAACAACTTCCATGATTGCTTTCTCACTCACCCACCGCACACGAGGTAGCATTCAACATATTGAATAGGAAATGCTCCGTGGTTTAAGAGAAATGAAGTCTTAGCATTGTCCACCTGGCGGCCGACGGCTTCTAGTGTGTGGTATCGCACGATGGATTCTCGTGGTGGGTGGACTTGGTGGATAGTTCGCTTTTAACAATAGGTTGAGCACGGATGTCAGCCCAAGAAATAGGGGCTGTCGCTACAAGTTCGAAGCAGCCATTCACAGGAGTTGGATCACACGGCTGAGAGATCCAGCGCCAGCGCCCTACAATAACATGCCTGTCGACATGGATATCTTGTATGTCGAAATTTACATATTATAAAGTCAAGAGGGAATTGATACCTGGAAAATCACACCCAAGTGTTGGTTCCCGTCAACCAGATCGCCCGCTAAGCGTGTACTGTAGTCCACAGGGCTACCTGATTATCAGGTCTCGCTCTAGTCGCTCGACAAGGGCATATCCTAGCCTGCCGTGCTGTGGTCATAATAATAGTTCCCCGGCTAGAAACTCTCACCTCCGGAGCCTGACCTTGTTTCGTTTTCATGTCCGTTGGAGGACTATAAAATAGGTGATGTATAGTTATGCTTGTACCGGAGCTCGGGGTTCGCCGTGTTAAACCCTGTAGTTAGTGCCGATATAAAGGATCTATAACAATACCGACAATTTCGTACTCTTCAAGTGCCGTACCACATATCACAGGAGCTTCCGCAAGTACATTAATTAGCCGTCTAGTTGGCGATCGTACAAGACCATTGCATCTGTAGGCGAACCAGGATGCTGGTAGGGCTGTGGATGAGCATGAATCGTGCTGGAAGTTGAGAGTTTTGTCACACGTGACCTCTTGAAATGCTATGAAGGAGTCTTTATCAGGCAGCTGTATCTGCAATTAGCCAAGCTCTCGAGTCAGAGCCTCTAAGCTGAGCGACAGAAGTCGAGTGCTGGTTGTCTGATCTGACGTTTTGAATGAGACGGGATTGTCTGCATGATTTATGTGGATATTGTCATCCCGGAAAGGTTAGACGGATCTGTTCCGCGATCGCTCGCCTCGTGCAAGACACATGGCAAAGTATTTTGTACCTCTCGCGTGGCAAGTGGAAGCAGCATGAACGTACAGGGGAATCGAATCAAATTGAATTACAACCTTGTGTATTTTGATTTTTGGTAAACGTTGTTGGTAGAGAATTAGATGAACCATTGTCATTGTGCACAAGCTCCGTGCATTACTCGAATATTCTGTTGTTCGGATTGGGCGCTTTGGTTGTGATTCGTACTCTACAGACACCATAGGGATGGATGTACGATATTTGTGAAACTTTGACTATCATAGACATGCCCAAAAACGAAACCTCATCAATGACTAATGCGCCATGCGGTCTCAATTTGGAGTTAAAATGCGATTCGTTTTGCCTTCGTTCCTCAATGCAGAAAAGCAATGATGATTTCGGGTTTAAAACGTCAACTCATATCATCCCAATCGAAGTTATTCATGCAGGTCTTCCACTTGGCGATGGATAAGTTCTGCTAACCAATCGTTCTCAACGATACAAACAATCCACTCTTGTAAGGTCAACCAAGTAAAAGTCAACCCGAAACTTTGAAGGAAGCTCTGATAGATCGCGCGGTAGCACAAGCGGCTTTGACGTCGGCAGACTCTCGAATAGCGAGAGCCTGCGTGAAGAAAAGAGGCAAACTTAACAGTGAAGCCTTGATTGAGAACAACTACAATAACGGAGTAGTACCAGTATAATTGGTGAGGTGAATAGCGTCGCTTGAACTGCCGTGACAAATTTCCGGGATTATTGGGCTGATATGGGGCCTAGAACGTGACAATTATACGTAGGTTGCAGTCAAGGAAGAAAACGATGCCTAAACGACTCCATAGCTTGCTTGTCACAAACGCGTGGCTCCCTCCAAACCCACGTGGCGGACCCCGCCAGGACCAGCCAGGTAATCATGCTAAAGTCACACCTCACACCCTTTTGTTTTACTTTTTCCCGATGTTGTTACTTCTTCGATGGAGGGTCTGCAAGTCGTCAATAATGCCACAAAATTTCCTCCTCTCCGGCACTGGACATAGACGACGCCGATCGCTGACAAACGTGTGAAATGCGCGCGTAAACGCGTCATGTTTTGTCAAGGGTTTAATTTGATAGCCTTGCTATCCATACCGCTGTTCGAGACTCACCAAATACCTATTTAATCAGATCATGTACCCACAGAATAGAAACAGTAAAGCGGAGTGGTGCCATCGTGTCCTCCGTACAATGTTTCGAAGCGAAGGAGGGGACCCAGTGCTTCGTATCTGTATGGCAGTTTTACGTGCAGCGGATTCCTTGCACGGCACAACAAGCTCAGTCATGGAGCCACGTGGGAATGCCGACATGGCTGAACGATGGCCAGTCACAGTCACAGTAACACCAAGACACTTGGGTCTTGTGTCTTGGGGAGTTGTGGATGGGTCATGGTGCCCTGATCAACTCGAACCCTGGGTCCCCAGTTTATAACCGCTGCGCTCACGAATGAGCCACGAATTTGGCGGTTGTTGCTCAGGTGACTTGTGATAAGAAATGGATTTGGCTGGCTGTGTCAGCCTTCACTTTCAGTTCCGTGTCGGTGTAGGGATTGAGTGTCAGGAGAATTTATCCTCATCTGGCCAGATTGGCTTGTCACCAAATCCGACTATTCCCACTCTGACAGCTGCCCCGGCTGACGCATACATGTACGCAGCACAGTTGAGAGGTGCTTGTCGTCGAGGCTTTCGTGACACTTGTTGGACTGTTTGTGTATGATGAGAAATCCCCGAAACATACCCATGTTGCGTAGTAGCATGCTGCCTGCTTATACATAATGTTGCTGCAAGATGCCAGATGTGATTACAAGCAGAACTGGTTACTGTCCTTCCATGGCAGCATTGCCTTTCAACTGTAACTGTCATTTCAGCAAAGACCGATGAAGCTGTGACATCAATATGCAATTCGCTTCAACACCATCGGGTTTTGACGATGTATCATCACCAATCCAGCCTTTGAGGCTTGATGGAACAGGATCGGCTAACGGTTGATGGTAACCGTGCCTCTGGGCAATACCTAGTCAGAACCCCTGCGCCTGGCTTGAATAAGTGACATTCTAAGAGTAAGCATCATAAACGGCTGATGTACCCGAGTGAAGCATCAAACGGACTAGCACGGAGATAAAAGATAAATGTAGCTATGTTATCCCCCAGAGGCGTAGTCGGAAGCTACGGTTGTAAAATCGATGGTGTTGCTGCGTTGCTTCTCTAAGTGTGTCCTCCCTGCTTTTAGCTTGCCTCTTGTACATAACAGTCACTGTTATTAGGTACTGTCACTCCCATTTTCCTTCCTTGAACTAGAGTCGTGGAGGCTAGAAAGTTGCCAGGGCTTCCAGGGTCTTAACCCCCTTGTTGATCGCCTGTTATTTCTCTATTTCTGAAACTGAGGCTTTACTTCTTTCACCTTGATCCCACAAATATACGTGTTCCCCTGTCCCTAATACGAGGAGCGCTGAAGATTGCGGATATCCCATATCATTCAAGGTTACGCCGCAAACGGGGATCAGATGATCGAACGGCAAGACGACCGAGACGCTTTTCATCGGCGACAGGTGCTTGGCTATTGGACGTAGTTTTGAGTCGAGTTGAGTTGCTCAGCCACTTACGATCTACAGACCCTGGTCCCTGACGCGGAAACGAGTTTCCATAAACCTTCTAGAAGGACTGAGCTTGTAGCAAAAGAAGTCGCAATCCTGCGAATCACAATTTCGCTTCGGCAGAGACAAGGCAAAGGCATTGGCGTTCTTTTTAGCTAGCAATGTGAGCCGAGCGTGACGTGAGCACAGAGCAAGCCGCCGAGATGGAGGGATAATAATATAATTTTGATACTGACACTGACACTGGCAGGCTCCATGTGAGATGCGGTTGGCACATCTACCCGTTGAACCAGCATTAGTGCTTTGTTGGGGTAATCTGGAGTAATAGTCCAACCAAGACTGCTGAGTCTATACACCTACAATCTACGCCGCACACCGGTGATCCTTTCTGACATCCTTTTTGACACACACACACACACACACACACACACACCAATAGAAGGCTTTGTAGCGAACCAGCTTTTGGGAATCAGGGTGGACTAGTGAGCTTCATCGACACTTTAATAATCAATCTCCGACAGAGACACACAGAGGCCAGAACGAGGTCAGAGCGATTTATGGCGTTCGCTAGCCACGATTTGCGACCACCTTTTTCACTCTATCCTAAAACTAGCAATCCGTGAGAGCCCCAATGCTGGGCTCATGAGGCACAAAATTACAATTTCTGAGACTAATAGGGGAAACGGGCCACCAAGCATGAGCATGACATGGCGGTAACAGCAAAGACAATGACAGAGGAAGCAATCAAGGAAATGATCGGGATACCAGATTCTGGGACACTGACAAGGCCACATTCATGCGTCGAGACGAACTTGACTTTTGATTTAGTCAGGCATCTCTAGTTTCAAAGTTGTGTTTCAGAGTTACCTTACTGTTCAAGGTGATCGACTGTTCCTGGCAAAGTGAACAAGCATCAGCTTCCCACATCCAAAACCTACTACAGGAGATACAAGGTCAGTCAGCCATCCGGAGACGTGATGGGCATTGGCCCAGGGAACCCATTATGCCAGCGTCGCAATGAGCCAATAGTTCATATCCTCGCGCATAAATTTGAGAGTTTGTAATAGCATGTCCACCAAATCAGATGGAATAACCCTGGCGTAGCTTCGGATGCACGCTCCGATGCAATTTGGAAGCAGTTGATGCTGATGGTCACGAAGAGACTGCATGCGTGGGGCAGAGTAAGGGGCAGCCACGCCCAGCCGCGGCATGGTTGCATGCACGGGAACCTGGGCGCTTTGATCGCATGGCAGCAACGTGATGCAGTGGATGGAGGCCATGAGCATGGCTGCAGGGAAGGTTGTCGGCCGAAAACAGCCTAGCATGATGAATGGAATCCCTGGAGCCACGCGCAGTCAAGGGGCCGGCTGGGAACTGATTGACTGTGGGAGGTGAGACAAACATGCACACGCCCGTGGTTCAGCAGCCACTCAGCGGCTCACTATGTGAGAGAGAAGATTACCTACCTAGTGGCCCAAATGGAATGAACAATGAGATGAACAAAGATAGGGAGCACAGCATCTCCCAAATTTACCAACTATTCGCTGATTTGTAGGCCACATTTGATTGGGGCTGGTTCCCATTTCACGATTGCTCGACTGCCCTGTGGCTGCTCCGGTCTGACGTCCCGGTTCATGCCAGTATGCAGCAGTCTGGTGCTTGGTTTCTCATAAACGGGAACCGATGTACAGTACTTTGCATGTAGCAAAAGCCGCCTCGTCTATGGCCGGACAATAACAGACTTTTCGCGTAATTCTAACAAGCAAGCATTCCTCTTCGGGCGTCTACTGGAGTGCATTGCCGCTTGGAAAGCGCTTTAGGATTGACTAAGGCCTCTGGCGCTGGCGATGCATTGCTTTCACTCGATACGACATTCGCTTGTTGTGGTTGCACAAGAGACGCTCGTGGCGAGCAAGCCACCGGCGGAATCCGTGCGGATAGTTACTACAGGAAGGAAAACATATTCCAGAAATGATGATTCGAGCATGGAGAATGGAGATTAAAGCGTCATACAACACCTTCAAAGCCGCCGTTTTACTGTCAATCAGTCGTGTCTCGTTCCTGATGCCGACCGGGCTGCTGTTGCGCGCCAACGGATCAGATCAGTCAAGCAATGTACTGTACAAACACGGTATATGTATGGTGTTGCTGCGTGGGGAGGTTCTGCAGTTTGCTTTGCAGACCGCTTGCAGATCAGCAAAGAATGGTACAAGCATTCCATGAAGCTCAAAGAGTCGATTGGTTTCAGCCCGTGAACCCTCAACAAAGTCTGATGCCCTAACGCGTTACGTACAGCCCTCTAAGTTAGTGCATGTATGCAGTACCAAACGCAACGATAGCGCAGGTGAGCTATGAAGGCCCCAGCGTCAACACCAGACATGCAAGTTGCTGGAAGCGGGTATGGTATAATTATGCTGAGAGACTGGCCAGGTCTTTGCCTGATGGGTTTGGTGGTTTCAACCCTATGTTTTCCTCACAACTGCATTGCAGGAATTGGCATTGGAAGAGAAATGGCTAAAAATATCCCGATTGATACATATGAGGCTACCTTGAATCATGATAAGGATGATATACTATCAATCTTGATTGTGCTTATTCCATGAAAATTAATATGGTTATTGGGCTGGCGCTTTTATTGAATCTTGCTTAGTGCCAACGCCCCTCTTTGCTTCCAGCACAGTTGCTGACAGTTTTCCCCAGGTGGCAGATAGGTATCCCTACAGTTGGTAGTTTCTGATAACTGCTGTCTTATTTTTCTTTGTTCTCCATGTTTCAGTCGGAGCCGAAAAACAATCTACTGTTCCAAAGGTACGGTACCAGGAGCATCGATGGCGCTACTAAGGACAGACTACTGTTGGCCGAGAGGTTGCCATCACCTGTCGGTGTCTTGCGCTACAAGACGTTACAGGAGGCACGCCCTGGTGAATATAGACACATATTGCCTACCGACATGCCTACATACATTGTAGAACGAGATGACCGGTCAGGCTGGCGACATGTCAGCACATTAACTCCAGCGCGAAGATGCGCTGAATCTCCAGGACATGGGGCCTTTTGCTCTTGGGACTGGATTGAGCAATAGAGGTGAAAGACAAGCAAGTTCAGCCCCCGGCGTTCCGCGACGGGCTGTTGCAGCGTACGGTAGCATGAGAGACAGCCGACAGACAGACAGCGGTGTTGAAGATGAAAGCCCACGTTATTCTGCAATCTCCACATTCGCCATACTACCCCTGACGTGCATTTTTCTTTCTTTTTCTTCTTTTTCGTTCGGGAGTTCTTTTCGTTTTCTTCTCTCGCCTGTCTCGCCTGTCTCCGCTTGCTCTTTGATTCTTTTTAGCTGATGGAGATTTTCCACCCTTGTCCTGATAAGTTGCCTAGTCTGGCCTGATTGCCCTGGGCCTGACCTGACCCTGATCTTGACCCTGGCTACTGCTTCTACTACTGCTTGTTTAGCTTAGTTCTGAAGAGCGAAAAGCCAAGACCATTACCATCTCCATCTCGCCGCTATTCTCAGCGCCCACCTTTTGACCTCAGACAAACCGGAGAACAGAGGTCGGGAGGGACCCACTTAGAAGGTTCTTACTTTTTACTCTCACGCCTGCGCATCCACTAAAGGCTACCCCTTTTGACACCCCACCCTCCCCTCAATTCAGTTCAGTTCAGTTCAGTTTTAGTAGGGTCGGCCGGTCTTGGGGGGTCCTGTACCTGTACCAGTACCAGTACCTCTACCTGCACCTCCGCTGGAAAAGGTACGCTACACCACTCTTTTTTCATCTTTCACTCTCCTCCTGCTGGGCTCCTATCCTTTCCCTATTCTACCTGTCCTATTCTATTCTAATCCTACCTAAGGGTATCCTATCCATTCTCTCACAGTCTGTGTCCCACTTGCACTTGCACTTGCGCTTGCTTTGACCTGCTGAGAGACCGAGAGAAAGAGACTACTTTGCTTTTCCTTCACCCAAAAAATCCACATCCCACGGCCACATCCACTTTCACTTGCACATCCACATCCACATCCAATCCATCCACCTCCTTCTTATTTGAACCTCTCCCACTGCCGTCACCGCAAAACTCCCCTCCTTCTGACCTTTCTCGTTCCCGTTAGATGGCCACTCTGTCGCAACACCAAAGGCCCACGGTTCACTCTGCCTCTCCTTCTGATACACCACTCGCACTAGACCACGACCAGGACCAGGATACAACAACGTTGAACACACCACGCTCATCTATTTCGGATCGTTCGCCTCTTCCTACACCACTACCTCTTCCACTACCACCAGCAGATATCAACTCCTCCGCTACCTCCGGAACTTCAACTGCAAGTACAAACCCACCAGCCTACGTCCCATATCACCCACAGCATAGTCATCATCGTCATACGGCTTCCTCTGTTTCCAGGTTGAACAACCGTTCGTCAGCAAGCCTCTTTGCCTTGGCCGCTTCTGCTTTTGACCGCACACAAAACGCCATTGCTGCTATTTCAGAGCCCGCAATTCGACCTCGGCAGTCTTCCGGTGCTCTTTCAAGACTATCTTTGCTCACGAGCTCCTCGCCCTCATCGGAACCTTCCAGTCCAGACAAGTATCACCGTCTACGAAGTTCCTCAAACCAATCGCTTTCCTCGGGTGCATATTTGGACAGCAAGGCCGCTCACCAGACTCTTCAGGCGAATAACCCGCCGTCCCAACCTTACACATCCACAGACCCGAACCTCCCGCTCCCCATCAAGTCCTCCACAGCAAACAAGATGCATCAGACATCTTCGCGCTTGTTGCGCATGACGGACGATGACCGTCCATTCACAAAGGTACGCCCTGTTGTCCTACCCAATCTTGTTTGGTGTGCCTTTATGGCGCCGTTTTGCCTCGTGCGCGCATACACGTAGCCTATGCGCCATTCCGTATTCTTGAAATCCTGTTTCCCCAAACTCTTACTGACAGTTGCACGAACAGGATTTCAAGGATCTTTTCTCTACTCTTGTCGTCAGTTTACTGCCTCTCTCAGCCCACCGTGTCCGATTGACCAAGGTTGAGTACACCTTTCTCTCTGAGGATGCCATCAACAACCTGGGTTCCCTAAAGTTCTCTCAATCCAACCGTATGCCAGACCCTAAGGATCCTTCCCGCATTGTCACAACCACGACAACCACAACATTCTCTATGGCTAAGGACATGGCTCGTTCTATCTGCCAACGATTTCTGGAGGCTCGCTTTATCGAATCGGCAGATGGAAAATATCAGCAGGTTTATACGATGAAGGGCTCTGTTTGGCAATTAACTCCCAAGGGTATCACTGTTCTGGATAGATTCTGTGCTAGGAACGGTATTCAGCAGAAGCAAGTGTCGGAATTGGCTAATCTCGCTTCCACCCAGCTGGTGTTGCTTGAGCGAGACCCACAGACTGACAAGCTTCTCCACGATCAAGGAACGATCGAGGTCATCTTCCGCCGCTTTGCTGGCTCTGAGGGCCGCAATATCAAGCCTACCGTTAACGCCGCCGATTCCGACTCGCTGCATGACTATCGTGATGGCCTTACTGGCGTTAAGATGGCTGCTGAGCGCAAGGTGAACGGAAAGACATACCGGGACACCTTTACTGGTAAGGCATGCACTGACTGGCTTATGGACTGCTCAACTATTGTGGATAAGCGAGAGACTGTTGAGGTGGCTACTTTGTTCGTCGAGTACGAATTGATTGAGCCTGTGGCCCAGGACCGTGCTTATATGTCACAAAACCCTGGATGCAACCTTTTCCAACCAACCAAGTACGCTATTTATCAGTTGTCGCAACGAGGCAAGGATCTTGTCAGTGGTGCCGCTTCCCGAGGTCGACCTTCGGAAAGCGAAGGTGGCGCCGCATCTCAGCGAAACGGTATCACCAGAGACTCCAACACCCAGCGGCTGGATAAGATTCTCAACGATCCCGCGCTGCGTCTCCTTTTCCGTGAGCAACTGCGGGATACCCACTGCGAAGAGAACTTATCCTTTTATCAGGATGTTGATGAGTTTGTGCGTAGCTGCAAAGCTGCCACAAGAGCAGCACAAAAGTCGCCTAATACCAATGCCATGGATGGAATCAAGGAAATTATGGCTTCAGCATATGGTATCTACAATGCCTTCCTGGCGCCAGGATCGCCTTGCGAACTCAACATTGACCACCAACTGCGCAACAACCTGGCCACTCGCATGACCAAGGCTGTTGGGCAGGATGTGGCCATGATTGACACCCTGCAAGAGGTGACGTCGCTCTTCGAGGACGCTCAAAACGCAGTCTTCAAGCTGATGGCTAGTGTAAGTTTTGACTAAAACCCGCCCCTCCAGCCTCCAATTCCGTTCTCGGACATGCCGATCCGATCGACCATTGGTACCTAGATGGGATCACGGATACTAACATAAAATTAGGACTCTGTACCAAAATTCCTTCGCAGCCCCAAGTACGAGCAGCAGTTGCGGAACTACGAGTTCGATGTGGTCGGTCGAGGACCCGAGCGAAGCCAAAGCAGGTCAAACCGAAAGTGATAGTCTTATGGGATCTGATCTCAGACTACGTCATGAAGGGCTGGCACTTGGCTAATGGCTAGTTACTGGCTAGGCTTGAAAGGAAGGAAAAGCCTAATTCAGAGCTGAGCCGCCATTACCAGAAAAAGAATCCTTGTTGGAGTCGGTAACTCGAGCATTCACATCTATCATTTGCCTCAGTCATTTTAAAACAAACGAGTCATTTGCATAGAGACGTTTGACAGATTTGGCTACCCAAGCATTTGCCACCATGAAAACGATACCACCTAGAGCCATACCTTCCAAGCATCATCGGTGTTATTCGGGTTTTGGAGCTACTTTTGCCTTTCGTTGTATTTTGATTTTGGCCTAGGCCTCCTTTTTCCCAGGCTGGTGCTATGGGTATGGCTATGCCAAACCCTCCGCCTCACGGGCCGGCTTTTCCTAGCTGGCAACGCTCTCTTGAAGCCCGGATGCCTCCGGGCTTACTCGGCCGGTTCCTAGTTTCGTTCTCCATTTGGTCATCGATTATGGACCTCGATGAAAAAATCTGGCATGGATACTAGATCGCGCTCGGATCACGCGGCGACATGTCGGCTGTGGATGCGAGCGGAAGAGGATTTGAGGTTTCGGTATTGCCCAGCGAGGAATGGAGCATATGGTAGAAGTCATCACAGCGGACTGACGACTATACCTATCTCTTTCGAGTACTTGCTTGAATCAAGAATGGCTGCATCGCGGATGAAACATTTGAGTTTTCGAATCATGACTACGGATATATGATGGACGAGTGTGCAATCGACTGATTTGATTTGTACAGCGCGAAGAATGTTTCGTTTTTCGACGACACAAAACTCACGGCATCTATGTTATTGTCAGCTTTGCGGTTTGTTTGTCTGTTTGTTTTTCTTCTACTTGTGGGGCCAGGGTGGTTTATTTCTTCTTTATCTCTCTTTTTTTTCTCTACTCATTTATCATGCTACAAACGGGTCCACGCTGAGAGGAACCGAAAGTAATGCATTGCATTGGAAGGAGTCGGGTACATTTTACCAACCATTACACGGCGGGCCAGCGCTGAAAGACAATTGTACATAGAAGAAAAAAAGAAATCTGGGCAGCCTCTATGATGAATTTCGTCGAGAGGAATAGACAAGCAAATGAACCAAGCATGATCTGAGTATCTCTGAGTGTAATACGTGCAATTGAATCGTGAATTTGTGTTGCTGACTACCTGATCGTATAATAGACAAGTCAGGTCATATTGAGAGATAGGTCACAGTATATGCGGAATGTGTAGACATAATTCGGATACGCCAAAGAATAGTGTCTGTTCCTGCTAAGAACTCCTTCACTAACTTCACGTACTCAGTTTAATTACGTTAGGAGCATGCGACATGTCGTGATCGATTGCATGTGCCGTGTCTTAACAATCTCATGCATACATGATCTAAAGTCTAGTCAAAAGATGCATGTAATAGGGGCAGAGACGTTGAGGGCATATTCTTCATTAAACTACAAGACAAATGACACTTCTATTTCCCTCCCTCACCCATAGTCACTTGCCGTTGTCATTGATATCTTAACCAAAAGAAAGCTTATTCTTACTTCACATCTCAGCATTCTTACCCCGTCGCTTGTCTCATTAGAAATGAATTGCATCAAAGAGAGGCTTAATGTTGTTATTGTCTGTTGTGAGTTGGTTTTTACAATGTCTATATTAGTGATAGTCTCATCATGTCTAAGGTATGTGGGGGGTCAACGGCAGATGAGTCAAGTAAGGGAGGAAGAGAGACAAAAGACGGCTTCCAGATGGACCGATTCTTGCACTATCGCGCCTCTCTCGGACTCATGCCTTCCTGTTAAAATAGACTTAAGATTAGAGTTGGGATGTTTATTTTATGGTTTGTTTACATTGGTTGTTCGTCAAGATCACTTATACAGACTACCAATGTACGTTCTTATACACTATCCTTAGTATGGTTTTATATGCAGACACTAACATATCGTGCCAAGAGAATACCTATTGACAAGACTAAAAAACCACTTACACTCTATCAACCATTGATAAAATTACACATAAACAAACAACTCAACAACTCTCAAAATAGCAGTGGAGTTACACAAAATTCCCTCCCTGCATCGCGTAGCCAAGGTCAACGACTCCCTACTTACGGAGCTTTAATCTCCTTGTGCCTCTCCCTTGCGCACTGGAATGAAGCAGCATGACGATGTGCCTGTTTACCATTCTTTCCTGTGGCGACTAGAGCTGAGAAGAGAGTCAGGCCCAGAAAAATGGGGGACCGGAGATTAACATATTGATTCTTCTTGGCCAGTGTCTGACTCTGAGGCTTTACTTATAGATATAAGGCAGCCTTCTCAACCCCATCGCAGAGTCTTTTCTGCATCCACAACATCTTTCTCGTTTCTTGCAACCCACACTCGTTAACAAAGCTCGCCCAAGTCACTCGCTAGACCATCGTCGCTCACTCCAGCAACCTTTGCATTTCGCTCCTCTGAAACTCACTCACTCTTCCAAGTCCTAAAACAACCCAACAAGTCGTTCAAGATGTACTCCTTCAACACTGCCGCCCTTGTTGCCCTTGCTGGCTTTGCCGCCGTTGAGGCCGCTATTGTCTCTCCTGCACCTCACCCTACCCAGGTCAAGAACGGCACCGTCACCATCACCAGTGTGTACGATGTCTACACCACTGTTTGTGATGGTCCCACCAGCTTCCACCTCGGAGGCAAGGACTACGTCGTCACCGAGCCTTGCACTCTGACCATCACTGACTGCCCTTGCACTGTCACTGAGACTCACCCTGCTGGTCCTACCTGGATCCCTGGCAAGCCCGGTTACCACCCTGCTCCCCCCAAGCCTGAGCACCCCTCTAAGCCTGAGCACCCCTCTAAGCCTGAGCAGCCCAGCAAGCCTGAGCAACCTACCCAGCCCGAGCACCCTGAGGTTCCCGCCAAGCCCACCGGCCCCCAGGCTCCCGAGGTCACCAAGCCCGCTAAGGGTACTGATGTCCCCGAGACTCCTGTCGTTGTTGCTGGCGCCGGTGCTGTCCAGGTCGGTCTCGGTCTGGCTGCCATGCTCGGTCTCATTGCTCTGTAAGCTCGCAACGATAAAGGAAACTCTATGAAGAGTATCTTGAAGTCTCAGGAAACGATCAGCATTACAGCACCTGTTCGTCAGTTTGCCAACCTATACCTGGGACTGATATCTTAACGTGCTCACAACGCTATGATTCTTACGAGCGTCAACGAAAATTTCACTTCTCTTCTCATCACCAACGTATTAATGACACCCTTTTTTGACTTCGTTGGGCAATCGTGCACTCGCATGTGGACCTTTGAAGAGTGAGGGCTCTTGGTACTCTCACCTTTCTGTTCAAACACTTAAGTCATATCTCTGGATAATAGAGCTTGGGTATGGCTTGATCAAGGGAGGCATGAGGAAGGGAGACCAGCTGTTCAGGGGCTCATGGCTGGTGATCTTCTTTGCGAATCTCATCCCACTAAAAGGGCTTTCCGGGATTAGATCCGTCACATTGAAGGGGATTTCTTTTGTAGTTTTGGGACTTTTGGATAGAGAGGGGAGCTTCGGAGGGCATTTGCATTGCTAGGAGATGATTTTTTATCGTTGGTATAATATGAATACGTATAGTACTCAACGTAATTTATCATTATGCTCATTGAATCCCCGTCCGATATTCTGTATATTGTCAATGTGCTCCGCTCGTCCCTGATGTCATATGATATTCAAATGATAGACATAATAGTCTAGGCTCGAAATAACGCCCCTGCTCCAAACCAAAACGAAACATAAATCGGCAACGGGCTGCTACTGCATAAAATCCTCAGGCTAGTTCTGCAGGCCCTGACTTGTCCTCCTGGCAGCGAGGATGGTTATGGGTGCCATCATCTAGCTCCGCAAAGCTCTCCCGTTCGTCGAATGGAGTCCGTGAGCTATCGTAAGGGTTCTGACCTGAGAACTCCGTGTAATGGTTGGGCCTGCTGTTGCCACGATAGACAGTTCCAGTTTGACCAAGCCCTGATTGATTCGACTCTAGCCACTGGGGTTGCCCAGGGGGTACCGGAGCGCCGCTTCTTTGCGGATGCACGTTGCTCATATTTAAAGAGGGTGTGCCCTGGCTGTACAGAGGTGGTGAAGATAGGCTCGGGACATACCTGCGCTGGTCATTGCTCACGGCCGGTGGGAGAAGAGGCCCCATAGGCGGTACCGTTGAGGATTCAGATCCTGGGGTTGGCGTTTGAAGGCTTCCTGGGGAGCTAGTCCCGAAGTTTTGCATAGAGTGTCTGGCCGTTTTTATGGAGGTCCTCTGGGATAACTTGTCGACCAGTGTTCCGTGTGCCTTCTTGATGGTCTTCTTGACAAACCCTACCATGAGCATGTTGCAGCGCATATCAACATCTTCACGGAGATAGAGACCCGTAGTAGGGGCCCCGAGACCGAGCTCAACAGGCTGCGGGCGCTCTCCTGGCATCGTGCCACCTACAGACCAACGGCCACGGAGATCAAGTCCCATAGGAGCATAGCTGTGCGTCTGCAGACCATCAGGAGAGTCGAAGAAAGCCGCAGTGTAAGAGACCTGGCCGGAGACAAGACCGCCGGGGAGATAGTCGATACGATCCGTCATGGAGTACCATACACACTTCTTCTCATCCTCCGGGGCGTGTGGCGGAGGAGGGATTTGGTGGCGTTCTATAATGAGGGGATTCAGGTCGATCATGGCGAGGTGATCATGGAGAAAGTCGACTACATGCTCTCGGGATATGTCTGAGGGCAAGGGTGTGATAGTTGTGAATGTTGACCGAGTCATGTCTTATCTTGGTGAAAGTTGTGGTCGACAAAATATTACACGTTTTTCTTGCTTCTTTGTAGCTACAGGTGAGATGAGGGAATGATGAGTAATGGCAATAAAGTTGAGCAAGGAGTAAAGATCGTAGAATATGTACGGAACGAAAAAAAAAAAAGGGTCCGAAGTTCTAAGTTTTTATGGGTAATTGCTGGCGATCTCTTATTTTATTGTTGAAGATTTATGATGACGGAGGTTGTTTTACTCTTACCACGAATTTATTGCACCCAATCCGACCCATGCTAATGGCAAGTACGACACTACCACGTTACTTGCCCATCTCCTGCTGAAAATGCGATCCTTCAGCCCCAGCTGTGTAAGCCACAAAATGAGCAAGTACCGGTCTATAGAACTTTCTTTGGCCGAAGAAGCTCAGGGATGTGGTATTCGCTTGCCACTAGCTCATCCCTTCATCTGATCTCATGATGCATTGGATCTCAAGAGGTAAGTAAAGCTTTAATTCTATAGACGTGAACATTGAGCAATTGATTAGATACCGAAATAATCACATTGAATATAAATAGCTTCGACTGTTTCAGAGACCAAGATAAAACAACAAATCAATTACAAATTCGCGCTGTCACTTGATACGTCTCACTAAGAAACACTGGTCTGTGAGATTTTAGTTTATATGCTGCAAAGGGAACCGAAACCCCCCCCCCCCAAATTTCAACAAAATATATCCATAATATTGCCGAAGCCAAGTCTTCATGCTGCATGGATAAATCTGGAATTATTCTAGAAATTTATCTAAACGGTAAGATCTTCTGAGGATCTTGTTCTCGAACGGGGACCCTATTTGCCTCTGTTGAGTATATTCGAAACCTCAAACTGTTTCTCCTAACCCAAATATTGTACTTACACCTCATCACATCACTAGTGTGCCGTCTTTCCCGCGTGCCGTTGACGTGAATTCGGTTCCCAGAATAACTCACCGCGATCTTCAAGGGGGTTATTCACTTGCAAGGCCGTCTTGTTCCCGTCGCAAGATTCTTCAGCAGGTTAAGGGTATTCAACAAGTATCGCCGATGTATTCTTGACATGCCTGTAAAAGGCATATGCAGGGACATCATTAATGCTAACTCCATCAATAGAGTACAGATGTGTATCTAACACGCCAGGAGGGCATCACATCGCAATCCACTAAATCTCTCTACACCATCTCGCCAGTACAGCACTCAGCTTCACCGCTGCTGGTATCTCTTCAAGTGCAACATCGACTTTCCACATCTTTCCCTCTAATCCACCGTGTCCTAGGTTACGAGCGCCACCTATACCGGCTGGCACAAGCAATCCCAGGGAGATCAACCGTTCCCATGCGATACCGGCCACGCCCCGGCTCCAAACTCGCACACCTCCGCCTACAGCAAGCATGCCTGCTGTAGCTGAGTGTACTCGTTGTTTGCCCATCAAGGAGCTGTACTCATCATACGCCATAGCCAGGTTGACCGTATCCGTGTGTGCCACAATATCCAATCGTGCTGCAGCAATAAGAAGACCCAGATCCAGCTCAGACAGTGTAGGCAGCAAGTGAAGCCTGGAATCAGGGGGCGTCAAGGATTCAAGATCTCCTTGCAGAGCAGGTATCTTGAGTGTGACATCGTTGGCTGAGAGAGCTGATAGAGGCAAAATCCATTCGGTAAGGAATGCCGAAGCGGACTTTGTTGTATAATAGTGATACTGAAGCAAGTCCTGGAACGACCGCTCTCTGTATAAGCTCTGGGCTGAGTATTAGCATTCGCCATGGATATATGTGTGCTCTGCCTTACCTCTATCTTTTGACCCCAATACTGCTGGAACTCAGCATGACCTTCAAGATAGGTATTGATGCCCTCCTTTTCAGCCTCATCACTATCCACGATCAACCCCTGCCTGCAAACCTGCCAGTAGACTGGAAGAGACTTGGGCAGAGAGAGATACACATAGCGATGACTGAACCGACTCTTGACTCGCTTCTCCAGCAAGTCAACCACATCCAGCCGAGTCGTACAACCAATCACAGCAATGGGTGCCTTTCGTGATTGTGCGATATCAAACAAGTTGTACAACAGTGTTTGTCGAGGGTGAGATGCAAACATGTCGAATTCGTCAATCACAAACACAATCGATTGTGACGTGACACCCTCGTCTGTACCGATAATCTCGGATGGATGTGACAAGAGTGCCAGTAACGATGCCATGGTGTCGGCATAGTTTGTCTACATCGTCAGTAAAGTATAGGCAAGGAGTGTTGAAAGCACTCACTCTGGTCACCAAGTCATCTTCGACCTGCATCTCCTTGCCAAGCTGTCGCCAAATCTCTTTGAGAGCAAGTTTGTCGTCTGTATGAATGAAGCCATTGAGCCTCACGACATGGAAATCGTTCTTATGTTCTAGAGATACATCCGAGATAACTTTTTCTAATAACTGAGATAGTAAGTTAGTTTTCGGCTTATTCCGAGAACGGTAAGTTTTGAACTTACAGTAGTCTTTCCGCAACCTCTTGCTCCAATGACAAGCATTGAGTTTCCTTCACCAGCCACGACTGTTTGTTCCACAAGCTGGTAAACCTTCTCCTCAGCCTCCAACTGGCCAGCCAACTGTAAACGTCTCCTTCCAGTACATCGATCCAGGAGAACTCGTTGCAATGATCTCACATGCTGTTCCAAATTGGCGATATCAGGCACATCTGCTGCGATCTTGACGGCTGGAACCTCCACGCCTGTAGTCTTCCTCGGCGTCTTAAGTATGTCTTCCTGAGTACACGACTTGCAAAGCCAATCACCTTCAGGGATGTCAGGCACTCCGTAACATTCTTGGTGGACTGCAAAATCGCACATGTCACATAGGATAATCTGGTTCGGAGGCTGAGAATGTGGTTTGATGCAGATTGCGCACACAAGCTCGTCTGCTTCAGAATTCGCGGCCTTGCGTGGTGTTTTGGCCTTCTTTGGTAGATCGTCAAAGAAAACTTCTCCATTTCGATCTTTTCCAGCTCCAAAAGAAACGTTTTTCGGCGGTCGTCCTCGTGGTCTGCCTTTCTTTGAAGGGGTCAAAATACCCTTTGGTGTAGATTTCGATACCGATAAATTTTCATTTGCTGTGGCCAACTCATCCGCAGATTCCTGCGCTCCTGTGACCTCCACATTTTCATCGCTAGGCTCTTCCACTTTTTTCTTTCGTGGTCTACCCCTGGGCCCCGCTGGTTTCTTGACTGTTGTTGTTCTCGGCCGTCCAGGACCTACCTTCTTCGGTAGAGGGGCAGGACGATGCGCATCTTGGGTATCCCATATTGTGCCTTTGAGAGCAGACAATTTGATCGCAGGGCGAAACTTGGGTGCGGCGGAAGCTTGTGCCGGGGCTTGTGGCGTAGGCTGTGATGGTGCAGCTGCAGGTTGCTGGTTCAAGTTTGGCACTTGGAGATTGCTGTCTACTGGTGGCCAAGAATTTTGGTTGGATATGACAGAAGTATAAGCTGATTTGATGGCATTGAGTGCTTTGGGAGTCGAGGGAGATCCCTGTGCGAGTTCATCGAGTCTTCGTTTCTTGAGGGTCGCAGGAGTAGGAACAGGATCGTCTTGGAAATGGGTTCTCTTTCGAGCGCTTACGTCGGAGGTCGGGGAGGCCATTATAGATGTGTCGATGACAGATGGAACAGTCAAGTTGTTTTCGTATTGAGATTTAACATTGCATCATGTCCAACTCTGTTTTGTTACCCATTGACATTATGGGTGCGCCAAGTTACCAGGCCGAGTCAAGGGGGAGACGCGTTTGACGCGTCCAGACAGAAATTAAGCGCTGCAATGGAGCCAAGTCACGGGATCTGGGGAATATGCAAGATGGCCCACTTTACCAGCCCTACCAGATACCGTTGAATTTGACTTTCCTAACTGGATTGCATTGTGCGAAGACCTGTTGGTCCGATAGCAATTCAAGTCCGGGATCGTTTGTTGGTTGCATTTACTTGCATGCATGCAGTGACTCGGCGTATTCATATGTCTTGAGCGCTAATGACTCAACTTGGTGGCATCTAACCACCTTCTTGTTTCCTGAGCGTCAGACCACGTTCAAGCTCTTGTCTCTGACATGGTTGCTCAATAGATGTTTTTATAGCCGTTGGAACGCCACGTCTCTTCAAACTCTCTGTGCCAACAGCGCTTGTCTTGGTAAAATCAAGTGCGAAAATGTCTCTTACTACATGTTAGTACCACGACGCACGATGTGCGGCTGAAAGCCAAAGGTCTTTGCATGGTAAGCGAAACACGAAGGATCTATCGCCAGCGTTACCGCCAGTCAGCTGCACGAAAATTACACCCTAAAAGAGCCAAAATGTGAAAATATCACCGCCAATTACAAGGGAAACATCCTGGAACTTTGGGTTCAGCCGTTCCATTTAATAGCAACGTCTCCACTCTAAGGATTGATTCTCTTCCAGCCTTGTGGATCACCACACTCTGCCAAGCCTTATCGGTGTCTCTAAAAACAGATCATCTGACGAATCAGAGAATCCAGCTCGTGTTAATGAGCTGTTAGATGTGCCGTGTCTGAGTGTATTCAGCTACTTCATATTGTTGGGGGCTAAGATTGGCCCTCTCACGTAAGATTCTGATACGACTCTCTACTATGGGAATTGTTCAATCAGAAACGTTACAACACGAGCTAACTGAGTCCGGTTCGATGCAGTGTCTGCACTAGTCGGTAGTACTAAGTCAATTAATTCTCTTATCAAGCCATTTCAATGTGGCTCTCGCAACGGCCAAGGTCCTTGTTAATATTAAGTGCATTGCGGCTGGAAGAGTCCATACATTTGTGGCTCTGATCAGCGACTAAAGATACCATTGAGGCCTGGAATCCCTGTCCATCCCCCAGACCCGAATACTCGGCCAGGACTACATAAGCAAGGTTGCTTCCTCCAGATGTACCGGTGGTGAATTGCCACCGACTGGGTCAACATCTTTGTGCGAGTACTCTATTAGAGGTATGTATAAGGCTTCAAAATTTGAACTGTTGATGTGTGTTTGGATGGTGATGCTATACATGCTATACTACCTTGCTATTTCAAAGCTGATCCCGTACGCCACAGACTTGTTTCTTTTAAAGAATGGCTAGGGGAAATCACCATGAGAGCGCCACAACTGCTGAAAAGCTCGCCCTGATAAAGAGTCCACTCGTGGCAAGCTCTGATTCCAGTATCGACGGTCTTCCTACTAAAACACCCACGGCCCCTGATCTGAGCCTTTTCGGTAACAGATATGAGGATGATTGCCCGCAGTTTCAAAAGGTCTATAACTTATGGGACGTTTACGAAATGTCTGCTAACACGTTAATAGCATGAGGATGCCAGTCTCCTGGAGCTTTTCTACGATCTCTTCTTCGCTGCCAATTACACTGTCTTCTGTGAAACTCAGGGTGTCAACAGCCATGAACGTTTCAAAGCCTATGTTGGATACTTCAGGTGCAAACCTTGCAAACATTCAAAAGAAATGAAGGAGCTAATGATGATAGTGTTCTGTGGATTACATGGCTTACTACCAGTTTATACGATGTTCGATTCGTAACAGACAGTCTCTTTGGTACGCCAGCCCGGAAACTCTAGCTAAATGGTTCGTACTAATAGAGACAGAACGTGCGGCTCGAGGTGTTCATCTTGGAGTAATGGTTGGATTCGCCGTAGTCGCCCCCAAGTTCACGCCCAGTGAGCAAAACATGAAGACCATGAGAACAATGTGTATGTCTTCAACTCCCTTTTCCATTAAACTCAGCAGCTAACATCCTTTAGCCCTCATCCTCATGGTATCCCGCCTATGCTTGGCCGTCGAATACGGAAGTATCCTCTGGCACATCCGAAAGTACAAGAAGCAAGCGTTACCCATGATACTTCAGATCGGCTTGAATTTTGCCTGCGCCATGATCTATCTCGGCATCACATTCCGCTTCACCAATCACAACAGCAACGTCTTCATGACGTGGTACATCCTCTCTGGTGTTGAAGTTTTCCTCACTTTCACTATTGCATATATCTTCCCCGTTTTGACTTTCCGGGGAACGCATTTGATGAAACGAATGGGCCTCTTGACAGTCATTATTGTTGGCGATGGGATTATAACTATTTCAAAGAGTGTCGTTACTATTGTCGAAAGTCCTGATGCTTGGAGTAGGTTTTTACCATCTATATGGCTTTTGAGTAAGGGCATGAGCTAACAACAAGCTAGATACTCAGACGATTGGCATTATTACTGCTGCTGCAACTACCATCTATGCCGTCTTCCTCATTTACTTCGACTGGATGAAGAATCCTTATCTTCCTAAATTCCGTCAGCAGCTTTGGACTCTTCTTCACTATCCTCTCCACCTCGCACTCTGCCTCTTCATCCAAGGCTTCACCCAACTCGTCATCTGGGCCAAGATCTTCGATGTCTTCAAACACCTAAACTCAAGCTCTGTCCTCTTAGAAAACACCACTCTCATGGCTAAAGCAACAACAAAGATGATCGTAGACGAACTGCAGAAAGTTGTCACCAAGTTCTTCGACACATACACACCTCAGTACATTACGACCTGGAACACGGCCGATGCTGCCTTGAAAAATATTTCTACCATTAATGACACCTTCTGGCCTCAGCTCATGAAATACTATAATACGGAGCTGGAAAAGGATTATCCTGATGAGAAAGACTATCAGATATTCGACGATGCCATGATCGGACTTATGAGCGCCATGGAGAATGCCTTGCTTGAGACATTCAAGATCAACCTTGCGAAGGAAGTTGAAGATGAGATCAAGAGTAAAGGCATTCAGCAGACTGATTCTGGCTTCGAGTCTGAGCTTAATGAAAAGATGTGGATTCGCTTCCAGCTGATTGTAAGTCAAGACTTTCCCACCACATTTCAAGGCTCTACATTTGCTAACATAGAAGCAGTTCAACTATACCTACATAGCTGCTGGTATCTCCCTGATCCTCATGGTTGCTCTCGCTATCATCTCGCGTACAAAGCCCTGGAGTAAATGGGCCGTCACCCGCCACATTATCTTCACTCTCCTTGGTCTCGGCACAAGTCTCGTTGCCCTGATAAGGTACAGTGAAACACGATCCGCCGAATATCAGCAGAGTTCTTGGATGATTCCTACTATCACTATTGTTTGGCTTGTTGTTCTTGTCTTGACTCATATTCGCAACCCGCCACCTTTGTTCTTCAAGGGTAGCCAGCCTTTCTGGGGCAAGAGGAAGAGCAACGAGCCATCCTATGACTACGTCATGCCTGCCGAAGGTCAAACCGCATATAAAGGAGCATCGCATACCCAAGTTAGGTCATCCGTCTAGATAACTGATTGATCATCCGAGAGAGAAATGAGTTTTTCGAGGAAAATTTATTGGTCCAGGTAAAACAAAGTGTGGATTTAAGCTCGAGGGGTCTTGTAATAGGTGGTTACATGCATCGTAGGAATTAGAATAAACAAAATGAACGCTATAGGATATGAATCTCACCACTCATCAGACCCTTCAATTTATGCAAATGACCAATGAAAACACTAAACAAGAGTGATGTAATCAACTCATATACCATATTCTGGTATTTGCCTTGCTCACGAATGTATGCATCAGTGTATTCGTCGTTGAGCACCAATGTGGACAAAGAATGATACACAGACGAGAAACACGGAAGAAGGTTAATAACACTCAAAAAAGAAGCCTCTTCGTAGCCAAGACATGATCCTTTACTCTTCCAATGTTCAAGACAAGGGCATCTCGAGTTACACTCCTCCTAATTTTGATGCTCCTTTTCTGCGGCCGTGGTAAACGCAGACTCCAGTTCCACCACTGATGTGTTTCTCGTTGGTCGGGCACATTGGGCTGCTTGGTAGATGTTCTGGCAGCTGGAATTGGAAAGGAATTGGTTCCTGGAAAGGGCTTCTCCGAACAGGTTTCTTCGGGATCTTTTCCCACCACTCGCATGTGTCAGCGACAACACTCCTGCGACGAACTGTCTGTAAAGAGTTCCTTCTTGAAGAAGACTCGATTTGGTCGTCTTCTGTGGGAGGAACCGTCTCAGTAAAGAATGAGCGCGACCGACCACTCGTAGTGTCTTCGGCTATAGGAGGGGTTTTGATGCGTCTCGCCTCCTAGTCACGAATACAGTCAGTATCTGATAATAGACGGATCTTTTCATAAGAACATACTCCTCCAGGAAACTGGCTATTAACGCAGTTCACATGCACTACCTGAGTATTAGCATCGATTCCTCAGCTCTCATACACCCATTGGACAACATACAAGAAGTATAACTCGAGACCGCTGAAGGAAAGGGAAACTCACCTTTGAGTATCTCCCTCACAGAACTGGTCACACTGCTAAAAGAATCCGTTGATTCCTTGCGAGCCCACGGTGCCCTGCCAAAGAGTCTTCTCCTGAGTTTGGTCTTCCCTACATCGCCCTTAAGCCAGGAGCCTGTTTTAGTGATTTGTACCATCCTAGCGTAATTCCCTGTGCCATCCATTGTTGAACAGTGATGAACATGTTCCGGGATCGATGGACACATTCGTTCCTTGCAAATATTAGTCTTAATATGCAGACGTTCAACTGACGCCAACTCACCTCTTTACGGGCCTTCAATTTCAGCTTCGACTCAATGCTCTTCTTTGCTTTGACATAGAAACCCATGGAACTTGGGGGTGAAGACGGAGGGGTAATCGTCTTCTTCCCTTTTGTAGAGTTATTCATTGGCGATATTGAGTCTGTGCTGTTATTATTCATGCTTGGAGAGATATCACTGGAGTCTAGAACTTGATCTGAGAAACGCGTGATGGTTGGATGTTGTAAAGAGAGAACATGCGCAGATTCGGACACAAAGGGACTGGAAGGTGGTCTTGGCTGTGTTGGTTCGAAACCCTGGAAGTGAAGTGGCGCTGAAAGGGATGTCAAAGGAGATGCGAATGAATGGTCTCGAACATCTGGTTCACTGGCGGACTTTGTCGAACGATTCCTCCACTTGAAGAAGCTTTTCCTAGCAGTACTCTTCCGGGGGACTATGAGCTGGCGCTCTGCCCAATATCCTTGAGGGAACCAGACCTACTCGAACCCGTCGCGAGGAGGCCGCGGTGGATCAACACCGTAACTTGAAGATGATAAGGATTGTCGATAAGTCGGTCGAGGCGTAGTAGCATTTGAAGGTAGAGGAGCTGAGAGCATATTCTCCGGCATCGAGGGAAGACTCGGCTGGTGCTTCATTAGGTTTTCATACTTTGGTTTAGATGCCATAAACGCCGCGGCGGTAAAGGAAGGAGATGGGGGCGTTTCATGAGAAACATTGAAATAGCTATGCAAGATAGAATTGTTAGTTCAATTCCAGATGCCCCAGTCAAAAGTTCCAGTACTTAGGCTCGTTCATATTATGACGGTTCGTTGGTAACAATGGGTCTGAACGAGACTGCGTCGGCATCTTAAACTTGGAACAGCACTATTTGGGCGACATCTCCCTTCGGTCAAGATGAAATACTCAACTTCGGGGTGACAGTGATGTTTTATGATTCGACCTCTTGAAAAAATAATTCTATAACAGTTCTGCAGCAGACATTTAGGGGGTCAATATTGAGAAGATAACAAGTACATTGCAAGATTGCAAGGGGAATCGGTCTATAGGGAAAACTGAGGAGGATGCAGGGTCAGAGTCAAAGGATTCGGATAAAGAGTTCCGCTGCCTTCCAGAGACGCATCGCAGCCTCTGACACTGCCCTTTCCTTCCATGATGTGAATAGCGGGCTCTTGAGGTCGCGGGCGAATCAAGCAAGCAGATGCTCATATATATGGGAAGGCGTGAGCAATGCCGAGCAGTGCAGGATGGGTAAGATAGATACCTTAGTCGCCTTATATCGAGTAATGAGAAAGTGAGCAAGAAAGTTATATCATTGGTATCGAGATGGGTTTCTAGTCTCCAACACACTCAATTCTACCTCCACTCAAGTCGAACCAGCTTGAAACCATTTTAATACGCCATACGCCAAATTTTTCTTGATTCATTAGAAAGCCGTTGATCGATCACATTCATCTCAATCGATGAGCATAGTGTCATCACCGTCCAGTGCTGGGCCTTGTGGCTCTAACGGCACACCACGACCTCGTCCAGCCAGCAACTCTCTCCTCACCTCAGGTCCGATAGCAGAGTGACCATGTGTCAGGAGAAGATCGAGAAGAGCCTCACGCTGATCTTCTGTAACATCGCCCTTGTAACGCTGAGCAAATGCAAGCAGGCTCTGGTGCCAGATGACAGGAAGCTTCGTCTTGGCGTCACCCTCAGTCAGCCCTGACATGGTATCGCCGACCTGAACAGAGGCAGGGTCAACACTTCGGAATCGGAGGAAGTGAAAAACCAGAGCATCAATAACCTGGAAAGGAAGGGCATACTTCTTCTCAAGAAGGGCCTTGATAAAGATGTTGGTGGCACCTCCACCCTCGGTTCCATGTGACGCCTCCTGAGCGGCAATGTCACACAGGCCCTTCAAAGCTGCAGCAGAGTGCAGAACAGGGATAGATATTCTTGTCAAGACGGCAGAGATAATGTGAGCCTCACGGAGAGTGCATGTTCCACTGCCAACAAGGGGGAACAAAAAACCTTTGAAGAAAGCAGCAGGCTTATAAAGTGCCTTCTTAAGAGAGTTGAACAAGTGAACGTTGAGCTTCTTGGTTTCGTAAATATCCTCACGGACGCGGTCGAGGATAACCATCTCAAGGAATCGCTGGACCACATGGGGCTTGCTGGAAACAAAGATCCTTGTCGCTTGATAGCAGGCATTGGTAGACCACTTGTCGGGCTCGGTGACAGCGATAATATCTTCCCAGTGAGGAATTGTGGGTAGAATCTTGAAGGGCTTTGGCAAAGGTCCGGACTTGTATCGAGAGAGGATTTGGCCAACCCTAGGATCATTAGCTTATGCCTTCATTTCAGGTTTCGGTTGTGGAACTAACTTGGTGTAGACTTCGATAACTTTGGGAGGAAGCTCATACTCGTCCTCATCAGGAGGTCCCAGGTTGTTTTCTCGTCTCTCCTGCGCAGCTTCGTGGGCAGCGATCTTCTCCAAGATTAGATCCGCAAGGTTAACGCTCTCTCCCTGCTCCTCGCCCGTGGGCTTAAGATCCCAACCGTGCTTGAGTAAGTCGTCTTCCTCATCAGGCATGAACTTTCGGTACATATCAAGGTCGTTAGGATCAACCTCCACCTCCTCGACGACCTCATCATCATCGCCCCAAGCCTCGTCGTCCTCGTAGACCTTGTTCTCCTCCTCAGCCTCGTCGTCAAATCGCGAGTCGTAGCCGAAAGTATCGATAGTTGGTTTAGCGGCAGCCTTGCCAGCATTTTCCTCCTCAGCCAACTCACGACCTATGCGCAGAATGGTTCTAGAGGCGCGGTCGTCGACAAAGTTTTCCTCCTCATTATCATTGCCCTTTGCTCGCTTCTTTGAAGGCTTGTTCTTGAGAATGCCAGTAGCTGTGATGTCATCCTCGAGAGGGTTGTGTCGTCTGGTCTGCCGCGAGGCAGAGGGAGTAGTGGCTTTGGGCATTTTGGGCGTATTGGCTTGGATATGGCACACAATGTGGGCGGCTTGGAGTCGCAGTTTAGGTAGAATTTCAAAAATTTTGCCTTATCGATAAGGACCCCTCTTGCTCAA
Organism: Fusarium beomiforme; assembly: GCA_002980475.2. Taxonomy (NCBI): domain Eukaryota; kingdom Fungi; phylum Ascomycota; class Sordariomycetes; order Hypocreales; family Nectriaceae; genus Fusarium; species Fusarium beomiforme. The sequence goes on along the minus strand of PVQB02000525.1, from coordinate 119,310 downwards.
ATTCGCCTAGTTCGGCTCACAAAGGTGGTTCACCGCTTTCGGTTGAGAAAAGATATATGTTTGCGAATTCAAATAAGCCCGCGATATCGATCTGCATGCGGTCTTATTTTGTCTTGTTATGCTTCTTTTATTAAAAGGTATTGATGAAATTAACCTTGTCGAACTTTTATTTTGTTCTCTATCCAGGTACTTATGCCGCATTACGCATGTCTTGTTTCCTCTGCTTCCTTAACCATGAGGCAGATTTTAACACTATATGGTATTCCTAGCTGTAAATTTATAAATGGCGAAATCCATACAAATCACTATGCTATTCTATGTTTAAATTGTTAATATACATAATCTTATCTGGTTGTAAAAGATATCTATATTGCCTACCTAGCCACGCTTGTAGACTGGATTTTGCCCCGCCACCATGATGACACAAAAAAGAGACCCTTGGAAACTTCTTCAGCAAGTGGGTCCGACTGAAAATTCACTTATTGACCACTAAAAAAGATGCCCAGTCCTGCTGAAGCAGCGATGACTTCAGGCCTTGACCCCACTACTCTCATGCCCCTCTAAAATCATCACCAACTCTAAAAATTCACTTCAACAACAGTTGTTGGAGATATTAAGACACAGACAAAATGCCGACTGAACTAGAAGAGGTGTGTGCCTCTACGTAGCTATGATAGTTTTTAGCTAACATGTATTGACTGTAGCTCGTCGGCTTCATTGCCAACCCCAACGCTCAGATTCGTCTGCTTGCTGCTGAGAACTTGGTTCCATACTCATTGTCAGAACCTGCCATCTTCAAGAATGAGAAACTTCAGCCTGTCAAGCACCTCAGTTTCTTGGTGCGAGATCACCCTGTAAGTAGAGACCGTAAAGATGTGACCTCAAGACTAATGAACTACCAGAAAATTGCCGAACATGCTATTACAATGCTGGTCAACTTAACGAGTGACCAAGAAATCCTCGAATTTCTCGCCAAAGATGAAAAGTTTCTCCGCATCGTCTTCGATCTCATAGTGGTATGTGTGGTCATGAAAGTCTGTCAATGACAGGCACTAACTCAACATTCTAGAACCCCGAAGAGCCCAACGCCAACTTATTAGCAATGCTTGTCGCCAACCTTTCCAAGTGGGATGGGTTGAAAGACTTCCTCAAGCGAAAGCAAGAACCTCCCAAAGAACTTGGCTCTGATGAGGTCGTTCTCAACCAGTTATTAGATTTGTTCGTCAAGGGACAAGACGGCACATACAACAAGAAAGCAGACTTTGACTATCTGGCATATGTCTTTGCCGATCTCTCCAAGCACGCCGATATTCGAAAGCACTTCCTTCAGGAGCAGGCTTATGACAAGGTCATACCTCTTACCAAGCTCAAGGTTTTCACTGAGCACAAGTCCGATATTCGAAGAAAGGGTGTTGCCAGCACCATCAAGAATGTTGCTTTTGAGGTTTCATCGCATCCTTCTTTCTTGTCTGAGGATGAGATTGACATTCTACCCTATATCCTTCTTCCTATCATGGGTAATGAGGAGTATGATGTGGATGAGACGATGGATATGCTGCCCGATCTTCAACTACTACCTCCCGACAAGAAGCGAGACTCAGACAATCAGAACGTTCAGACACATGTCGAGACCCTCACATTGTTGACAACGACACGAGAAGGACGAGATCTCATGCGCCGAGTTAAGGTCTATCCTGTTATTCGTGAGACGCATGCACGAGTCAACGACGAAGGTGTCCAAGAGGCTTGTGAGCGACTAGTGCAGGTGTTGGCACGAGATGAGGAAGATGAGGGCAAGCCAGAGATTGATGTCAAGGCGATTGAGGACAAATCCGAGGCTGCTAATGGCCGGGTTGAAGAGCTTGAGGATGAGGATGACCAACTTGTGGAGGTTTGAACAAGATTTTGAGAGGCCGAAGTGAAGGGCTTATTTTCATGATTGGAGATACGAAGGTGTCAACATTCAAGAATCGGTTCAAAGAGGCGAGTTAGAGGAAGACTCGCATCCTGGGTCTAGTTCTTATGGATAGATATTATGAATAGGTGCTCAAAAGCAACGTATATAGACATGGATGTTTTGCAACAAAAACGAGTGTAGTCCGTCGTGACCCAGGGTATCGTCCTCCTGGAATGCTGAGTTCGTGAAAGAATGTCCTGCCGCCCAGTATTGATATATGTGCCCCCTTTCCCAGCATAAATCACAATGTTTCAAAAACGCCACCCTCCACATTATCTCAAATTAAATCGGTCATTTAGTATTTCCCATATCTTCGTCACTTTCTTTAAACAAACTCTTTCTAATAGGACTTGAGGAGGCCTTGGCGGTGATATAGTCTCGACCAGGAGCATCGTTAGCACTTGGAGGAGATACCGGCGCAGGGGATACCGGCCCCTCACCAATAGGTGAATTTGGCGTTGGGTCGGCAGGAGGAGAGGGAAGAATATCGTCCGTCATCTCAGGTAGTGGTGGCGAAGGCAAGCTTCCGTCGGCAGTCCTTGGACTCACAGGGCTGGCCATATGTCGGAGTGCCGAAGCATCGGCCTCAGATACACCAGAAACATCAGATGTTACGCGAGGGGGCTTACCGTCGCTTTCAGTTACACCTGATACGTCTGATGTCATGCGGTTATGGCCAGTTGTAGGGGAGTCGACTTGCGATGTTGGAGGCCCCGTTGACCTTGAAACGGTGCTTGCATGCTCTCCCCCTAAAGAATAAGAGTTGCTAGAAGGGTTGGACATGGAGCGAGGTTTGTGGTCGTTGGCGAAGTGAGAGTGTTTTTGAAGGATTTCAAGAGGTGATAAACCTGTGTCGTGGAGTTCAGGGGGTCGTGAGGTGTCTAGACCACGTCAGTATAAATCTTCAATCTACAGTGATGGTTCAACTAACCAGCCATCTCATGGATCTGGGTATCAGCTACCTCCGCGGGAGAGCCAGGATAGGCAGGGGTATCCGATGGTGAAGGTGACAAACCAACGAATCTCGCAGTAGAGGCGACTTCGGTTCTGGGGCTTGCTGGAGTTTCGTCAGTGGTAATCGTAGGTGCTTTTTCATTGTGCTGGCCCCTAATCCACGACCGGATACGTGAGCCTGGATCTTCAGTGCCATAGTCACTTGAACGGTTCTTGAAGATCTTGCGTCGGCGCCAAAGACAAAAGACAACCAAGATACCAGTCACGAACATAAGTCCAAGAACGACGCCTAAAACTGGCGCAACCCAGCTGGGAAGACCGGAGCCACCGCTCTTCTTGTCACCATCGTTGTTGTCGCCATTATCAAGCCGGGGTCTTCCTGTTGAGACTGCCTTTGTATAAGGCCAGTATTCTTTGATCTTCTTGGTATCGTATTCGGTGCCGAAGATGTCCTCAAGTGCTGAGGTTGACCAGCCATCTGCAGGAGCAGTAGCCGTTGCGCCACCTTTGGCATCGCCTCCAATCTCAGAATGAATCTTTTCATGAACGCCATAGTCACTGTACTCATCAGGATCATAACTATCTAACCACTGTCCACTTGTAACATTAAAGTTTACAATTGGGCCCTTATCAAGGCAAGTGATTGAAGTCCCAGCTTGGGGTGTGTAACCACCAAAGACCAACATTTGATCTGGGTATGGCATGAAACACTTGTGTCCGGCGCGAGCATGAAGGGATTTTCCTTCGTTGATCTTTATCCAAGTAAAGGATGGCAACGAGAGCACCCAGACATCATCACTAAAATCGTCCAATGGATGAACGCCATCAAATCCGCCATAGTAGAAGATATTGAAGCTTGAACGGTCAGAAGCGGTAGCGACGACAGCGCAACCTCGGGTTCGTGCGCCTGGGCCGTCCTTGGTTTCCTGCTTGTACCAATTCTTGCTGTTTACGTCGTAAATGTCGATTGTCTGCATAAACTCGGGGCTTTGCTTTTCCTAACATGACAACGTGTCAGTGTTGTTCTCAATACTTATGTTCCCCTGGATGCGACTTACACTCTCTGACTCGTTCGTCGATTTGCCACTTCGTCCTGCCCATTCAGGATACACAACACCGCCCAGGACAACGAGAACCCCCTTCTTACCCACAGGTACCCAAACGACCTCTGCATTGGCACGGCCCTTTGGACCCTTAAGGGTTGTGTTTGTCCAAGTTTCGTACAGTTGCTCCTCCATATTCAAGGTAATGAGCGTGTTAGAGACATTCGTAGCCTTGTGGTTTGGATCATTTGGATCGTTTGTAAAGAAAGGTCCATAATTAGGTGATCTGAGACCAGAGAAGTAGAATGCGAGGTTCTCGGATGGCACGTTTGCAGCTCCCCCGTAAGCGACGTATCGAGTGACACCCTTGTCGAGCTTATCATCAACGAAACTTGGCCTCCATGTTGGCTTGTCCGGTCCATACTGGTATGCCTGGTAACCCAAGACCTCATCCTTATCGGGTGTCTGGTACGATTCTTCATTTCGTAATAGATCGCCACCATAAAGGAAGAACTCGGCATCATTACCAAGAAGAGCGCCATCAACGAAGTTTGGCGCAGCACCATTGCTGTTTCCTGAGCCTCCACGTGCCTTGGACATGGCTGGTTTGTCGAGAAGAAGCTGTGTCACATTTGTCGTGGAGTTGAATGGAGTGCTCAGATTGAAGTTGAGGATAATACCTTCATTGTTACCTTGGAATGTTAGTGTCGCTACATCACCATCACCATGGTACAGATATGACCAACCTGTATCTCGCCCTGTAACTGTTTTGCCATCATTCATATATGCAGTCCATTTGATATCTCCACCGTCTAGATACACCATATCGCGAATCATAATTGCTGATTAAATATTAGACAGTGCTTCAACAGGAAGAGTAGACGATATTCCTACCTCTCGGCTGTTCCCAAATACATATTTCAGTACTAATTTGGCCATCTAACCAGGCGTCGAACTGTGCAACGGCGGGTCTTGTGGCCGTGAACAGGAAGGCCCACGATGCAGCTTTTTTCAACATCTTGACTGCAATGATGAGCTGTCTGAAGGCGTCGCACAGAGCAAGTTGGAAGAAATGGACTGCAAGAAGATGCTAGTGGACCATTGCTTATTCCTATGTCCAACGCTCTCTCAATAGTCGGTAATGAATCCGGATATCCGTTGGGAGGCAAGGTGCGGATCACAACAGGGCCGCTTCCGGAAGGCAAGTAGCCTCTAATGAACAAAGAAACAGCCTCGATCTGGAATCAAAGATCACTGAAGCGTCCAAGTGGCTTGATGCTCGGCGATTTGTGCAATATGCACGTAGAATGAGTGGGGAAGGATCAGGGAATGAGACGCCAAGGCAAAATGGTTGTAAGAAGAAGAAAAGGCGCGAGAGAGGTCAAAACGGTCTGGAAGACAGAATACTAAGATAGCAGGCAAGTGACAGTATTCCCTGTCAAGCACAACGTTCGCCACTGGGACAGTCCAGATCGGAAAGGATGCATGGGTTATGGGTAGGGCTGAGGTATTGCTGTTCCTCATGTCCACAGCACATTTTGTTGGCCAGGGTGTTAAAAGTCATCTAGCCATGTCTATACCGTTAAGTGGTTTCCCATACGGATATGGACACTATTTTCCTACGCTGTAGTATGCTCTGCATGCGTTGGGTACGGTGATGGTCATCCTTCCGAGCTGACACCGTTCTGTAGAGACATTGCTTTTAACAAGGGTCACTAACATGTCTCTACTAAGCCCCAATCCTCTGGAGCCTGATTCTTCCGCTAAATGATGAAGAGCTAGGCTGACCATTGAAAATAGTTCATCCACTTCAATTATGGAATTTTTCAGAATGATAGCCGGGGTGGATATCCTCTTGCTAAGAGCTGACCTCAGGTGGCTGTTTAATCTAGGGCCGGCTTGGGATTGAGCCAGGGTGTAGAAACTGACCTGAACAGACCCTCACCTCTTGTAGCCGATGAGATGTACGCTAACCTGTTACTGTACAGCAAACAGTTGAATATTCGAGTTACGAAGTAGGTTGCCAAGTTTTCATGAACAAAGAATCAGTAGCCAGGACTGAGAAGCAGACGAACCAACAGGAGCTCGTTGGTGGTGTTTTGTTTCACAGACTACCAGCAGCCACAGCCGATAGGTGTGGCCCAGGTAGTTGGAATCACGGCGATCTTGCATGAGGACTCCAGTTGATTGGACCACTTAATTGGGTTGGATTAGACTCGGGGGGAGAGACTTTTCGCCTTGTCTTTCTTGTATTTTTACTTGTCAGCACCGGATTTCCCTATTGCAACGGAACGCGGCGGCGACACGGACATGGCCGAACGGAACGACTGGCTCTTTCTGACGAACATGTCAGAGTTGCAAGAAGAAAGTGCAAGTCCAAAAGTGCCATCCGTTGAAGGACGGGTAAAGAGAGCCTGGTGGCTGGGCTGTCCAGGATTGGACTGACATGGCCGATCTTACCATCCACATCCCTGCCAAAAATAAGCACTGGCACTTGTCGGGGAGGGGACAATGTAACGAGACCATCTCACCATCGGACCCTCTCTCCGTGAAGCCAAGGAGAGGAGAGCCTCCGTCCATACATAAAAGGTATTATTTTTGCACTGCAAGGATGATCTCTCCATCAACTTATGCGCTGTGCTGGCAACCTAGCCATCCACGTCTCTTGGTCCGCTGCATATCGGACGTAAATCATCGAGGCCCCCACAGCTATGAGGAGCAGCCATGACAAATCAAAAGTCACGCAGATGTCAGACTGGATGCGAGGTTGTGTGTGACGAGGCATGGAGGAGAAATGAACTGTAGGCGACACAGCATCCGGCTTTCTCGATGTTTGATTGTCGAGATGGGCAGGCATAATGAGAGTGGAGATGATGCAACAAAGAAAACCTTCAGATTATGATTCATCTGCCAACAAGTTAAGTCGGCGAAGGACAATATCAAATCCGAGCACTTGACCTGTGATTGTTCTGTTGTTGTTGTTGTGGTGGTAGTGGTGGGCTCTTCCAAGACTCTGCCTCTGAATAAGGCTCGGCATGTGGGTTGTAGCGGGGCTCAGGGTCGACCCAGTGGGAGCCTAGGGGCCTAACGGGCAGTCAGCTTTTAGCTTAATTACCCTGGGCATCCAACCTCGACTAGGTTGTTCATGCATCGATTGACCGACAGACAGCCATTCTGTAGTCAGGTACGCGAGAGCCTGGTACGGAATCTGCATTGTTTTTTTTTTCTCTGTCTCGTACGGGAACAGGCTTTTTACAGTGATATTCCAGTGATCCCGGAGACAAAACTCCAGCAACGATTTAGAAGGTAAAAATTGATCGTACATCGATGACAAGTGACAAATCGGGAGTCTCCACTCTCTCCCGCTTTCACAGGGCTGGACCGAAACAAAAACTTCCGCCCTGGATTCGGTTGCTTTGTTTAGACTCCCGCCAATCAAATCACGAGGTGCCCTGGAAACCAGGCTGTGGCGTCTACCTGCCCGCCCGTTTCACTATAAGCCACCCACTAACTTTACTTGGCTTTCTTAGTTCCGACGGAGGAGGCTCGAACTGTCCGTCCCAACCTCACTCGTTGAGTTGACTTCCATTGAGGCCTCTTTCACTTCTTCTTTGACATGCAACTTCAAAGCACGCACGTCACGTCTTTGTGTGCCGCACTTCTTCCACCTTATTGTTTACGCAACCGCATCTCTCAGCCAATGAGTGATTAAATCACAATGTGACTGGCCAATTTGCACTTTCAATACGGGAAATTCTGAACCCCTCTACACCCAAATGCTTCCAACGTCCTCTGAGATCCGGCTTTCGCTGAGCCACAGCATCATTGGCGTACCCTATACATCAAATCGGTGACACTTCTGCTGCATTATCACGGACCACACCGCGAAATGCCTCTACCATACCAACATCGCAGTCTTGCGCGTCAAACCTTGGCTTTTAAGCGGAAGAACGGAATACAGAGTACCATTCGACGAGTTTTCGGTCCATGTTAATCCTAAACCATGTCAGACATTCAATTTTGTCTGTCATGTGGTGGCCTTGTTGTCAGCACAACCCTCGAGGTTGTGATGTGATATTGTCACTTCTCCGCCCCTTCACGACCCGCAGCCTTGGATCCAAGAGGGTGAGTGCGCGATATTGGAATTTCCCAAGGCGCCAGAACAAGGCCCTTGTCCAAGTGGACCTCCCGAGGTCGTGCTGCTTCCTCAATTGGGGCATATCTTAATGTGTATACCCCTGTCAGACCCTTGTTCTCATCCATGTAAAATGCATGTAAATCCATTGTTGCTCATGCTACGGATCGCTCAAGGTCAGTAAGCTCAGGCAGGTATCCACAAACTCATCGAGAGCATTTAGCTACAGTGTTGTATTCCCACTCAATGGATCTTTTGTGATGTCCCTTGTTCTTTGTCTTAAGTCATCTTTTCTATGGTAACTTGACTAGGATTTCTTTAATTTGAGCTGACACTGGGCTGTTGAGTTTGATTACCTACAAACGGATTCACCTGGTGAATCGGCTCTGCTGAGTCTGCTCTTGCATCGACCCGCGACTCGGCTCTATCAACTACTCACCAGCTGTGTCGATACTTCGGGGTGGCTTATTTGAGAGGAAATTAAGTCTACTTGTGGATGTTGATGTATGTGGCCTTGAGTGTCCACACTGCCGATTTCTAGTAAGGCTCATCATTGCTCAGCCCCCAAATCGGTCCCCATATTCTCGATCTTCTGTCATATATCTATGATATTTCTTCAATCCCAATGCTTCTAGTCCGTTTCTTTGGCGTTTTCTAACATTATCCAAGAAGAGTTGGACTCTGACGTTCATTTCGACCACACTCGCTATTGGGTCCATACAATTCTGACGCGGGTATCACTCATTGCGTTGAAGGCTGTTGCCTACCATGCGCTTCTCACTATTTCTCAGTGCCTTGGGTGCTGCAGCTATTGGGATTCCAGCTCACAATAATGGAGATGGTCTCTACCGTAGGAGTGAATCGGCAACTATTCAACCTGCTGCTACCAATACACAAGCACCAGCTCAAGATGGATATTACGCCAGCCCTCCCGAAGCTCAGACTTCTGCACCTGAATTTGGATCAGAAACGACACCGGTGCCAGCACCACAAGTCGACTCTGCAGCGCCAACTAAGAAGGACGAGACCAGTGTTGCAGTGGTGGATACAACAGCCCCGTATATTGAGGATGGCACAATGATGGCCTGGGATGCTAAGTGCGGTTGTCCTACGCCTGTAACAACGACCGTAGTGCTTCCACCTCCTCCGGTCATCACAGACAGTTATCCTGCGAACGATCCAACTACACTACCCCCACCTCCTCCTCCCGTGATCACAGACAGCTATCCAGAAAACACCCCAACCACACTACCAACACCGCCAGAGACCACCACTGAGCCTCTGCCACCACCTCCAAGCATCACGGATACTTACACTGTAATTCCACCTCCAACTTATGGGCCTTCAACTACTACAGAAGAGCCTCCTACGACTCTAACTACAACGAGCGAAGTCCCACAGCAACCCACTACAACAACCGAAACTCCAGAGTCCCCAACAACAACTACTGCGCCGTATGAGCCTCCGACTACCACCACCGAAGTTCCTGAACCTCCTACAACCACCACTTCACCACCTGAGACCACTCAGTCTTGGTAAGCCGCAATTAAGTGATTATTCAAACACAAATTACTAACATATTTGAAGTGCGCCTGGAGGTACCACCACTGTCACGGAGAAGGTCACAGAGAAGGTTACCGAAATTGTAACTGAGAAAGTTACGGAGAAGGTGACGGTAACCGAGACTCAGGCTGCATCGACAGTAACCGAAACAGTCCATGAGGGAACTACTGTGGTTGAGACTCACCCTGGGCCGACGGTTACAGAAACTGTCCCTGGCCCTACGGTCATCGAAACCCAACCCGGACCGACGGTCATAGAAACTGTCCCTGGACCGACAGTCATCGAGACTCGCCAAGGGGAGACGATCACTGAGACTCTGCCTCCAGTTACGGTCACTGAACCTGGAGTTACGGTTACTGAAGACGGAGGCACTGTTACCGTACCAGGACCTACTGTGACCGAGGCTGGAACAACCGTGACTCAGCCGGGCACTACTGTGACGCTTCCTGAAGTGACTATATCAGAGCCCGGCAGTACTGTGACTGAGGCTGGGACAACTGTTACTCTCCCCGAAGAAACTGTCACTGAGCCCGGAAGCACAGTCACGGAGGCTGGAACCACTATCACAGAGCCTGCGTTGACAATTACCGACACCGTCACCATTCCAGGAGGCAGGGTTACTATCACTGAGGCTGGAGAAGACGAAACAGTGACCGTACCCAGAACTATTGTCCAGCCCGGTGAAGATAGAACTGTCTTAAGGACTGTTACTCTTCCTGGCCAAGAAACAGTTGTCACAGTGTCTGGTGAAGAGAGAACTGTCACTGTTCCTGGAGAGCGTACTGTTGTGACTGTGCCCGGAGAGCAGGTCACTGTCACGATTGAGTCGGTTGTCACCGAGCGACTGCCTGCAGAGACGTTGACCCTGACCAAGGATGGAGAGACGCTTGTCACTGTGGTTCCAGGCCCAACAACTGTCTACACTACCACCTTGACCATTGGTCAAACAGTACAACTCCCTCCTTCCACCGTGACGGCCACTCCTGGGCGCATCACCTTGTGCCCCAAGCCTACAGGTCGATCGGCACCGCTTGATCGCAAGTCGGATCTCACATTTGGTTGCGAGCCAGGATATGTCTGCAGCCCACCCAAGCCATCATGGTGCAATTTCTGGGCAGAGCCACCTGATGAGGACTACCTTTGTGAGCCTCAGTATTGTATCAAGGCTCCCAAGGTTAAGAAGGCTAAGTGGCGCAAGAACAAGACTGGTTACTACCCACGTTCTCCTGGTTACTTCAATCTGAACCCAGAGGCTTTCGGCCTTTCTTACGATATCTTTGAAAAGCAAGTCTATGAGAAGATCGTCAGTGGCGAGCTCAAGACCTTCTCAACCGGCAACTGGGCCTCACAGACAACTTTGAGTGACTGGCCTGATGCTACTACTTCAGTCGCAGAAGCTTATGGCTATGTCCCCAGTAACAATCAGCGACGTGGACTCCATACGTTCGATAGGCGAGACGTCACTCCGGCTATTTGCTACGATGACTGTGATGGCGCTTACAAGATCGCACTCTCGACTGGAAAATCGGACAGGCTTTGTAGAGCGGGTTCTTCATTCCGTGGCAGCTATGATCAGTGCCGAGACTGTATCAGTGACAACACAAGCAAAGGCAAGAACACTATTCGGGACTATGTTGAGCCCGAGTTCAACCAGTTCATCGATTACTGTGATGAAAGGGATACCACAAGTGCTACCACAGCCGCGTCTGGTCCCGAGTCACAAGTTACTGGGTCTGCGGACGTAGAGACTACGGGTCAGGTTGAGGCAACCACCGGCGATTTCAGTGCCCTTCCAGTAACAACAGAAGAGCCCGAGCCTGAGACATCCAGTGCTGAAGCTGAGCCCCAGCCAACCACTACTGACACGCCTGAGCCTACTTCTGAAGCAGCCGTCACCACGAATGCTGCTGGGCTTACGAGTGCCGGCGATCAGAGCACCGATATTGCGGAACCAGTTTCCACCGACCTTGCATCTACAGAAGTCTCTGAGGAGGCCCAAACAGCCACTGGTGCTGCTGGGTCGACTTCTGGTGCATCACAGCCAACTACATCTGGAGAAGCTGCTGAAGACAGCTCGGTTCCGGCTGAGACAACTCAAAAGGCCGAAGCGACTGAGACTGAGACAGCAGCTGAGGAGACATCGACTAATGGGTCTGAGAACTCTGAAGCTGGTGAGTTTGCCACCTTGTCCATCACAGCTAAAAGTGTTGTCGTGACTGTCACATCATCACTCGGTGGCTCTGAGGCTGATGTAGTTTCTACCATTACAGAAACAGGATCAAGGACTGCCCAGACTAAGGGTGGCGAGACGGACTCTTCCAAGACTGCCTCAGATGATGCTTCTGGAGTTGTTACTGAAACCACAGTCGAGCCCACGCGCTCTGGCGAGGCGGATGCTCCTGAAACTGAAACAGGATCGGGAGCTGCCGCAACAGAGACAGAGACAGAGACACAATCAGCCGTGGAGACCACAACAGACACCTCTGGCGCTGCTACTGCGACTGCAGCCACCGAGACCAGATCGCGCCTCGAGACACGCACTTCTTCAACTACCTCAGACGAGACTGCCGCGCCCTCAACTGTTGAGGCCGCAGCGACTCACTTGACGGCCAGTTTTGCCACTTTCATCGCTCTCTTCTCGATGCTAGTGGTCTTCCTTTAATTTTCGACAACATTTTTTGAATATATTCTTTTCACGACACTCTTTTACGATAATGTTTATTCCAAATGACGGCATGTTTATGTTTACGCATCATGAATACTCAATGCACATGCAGGGTCTTGGAACAGATGCTTTTGCATATGTAAATATATGGCTTTTGCTACGACACTCATTTGGCGCATGGTTGGAAACATATAGAATAAACATTGAGATACCAGACACTCCTTTCGTATATACCACGGGGATGAGCAAGGAGATGAAATTGTTTTTGAATGGGGAGCTGGGGGATCTTGATGGACTAGATTTAATAGGATGGGGGGGGACATTAAATGCATCGCATGTGGTTGAAAATTGATGATATTGTCGCCGACGATTTGGCAGGCTGAGTTTTATAATTTTGTCGTCCGTTCTGTTTGTGTGGATCGGCGATGTAATACACTGCGTTTGCCCGGCATATCAAGGTACAATCTGACAGAAGAAGCATTGAGGATGATAATCGTGAATTCGTCTCAAATCGTGTAACATCCGGCTCCGCTACCAGGCGCACCGAAAAGACATGTCTTGAATATTTGTTAGTCAATAGCCATAATTCTTTAATATGATCTCACTTACTTTTTTTTTTTTTTTTTTTTTTCTTTGTTTTTCTTCCTTTTTTTTGTTTACCAGTCGCTCATACCAAGCTCTTTGCGCTTGACATAAAGAGGCTCGCCAAAGTTGCCGGCTTCGAGGCTCTCAAGATATGCAATATCAGCATCGACTGTCGACCTGCGACGAGGGAAGACCCAAAAGGTAGGAAAATATAGTCCAAGCATGTTGAGTGTATTTTGTTGTGGCTAACAACCAGTGTTGCTCTTAGAGATAAAAGTGTAATTCTTGTGAGTGAAGGTAATCAGAGACAGTCTCAGACTTTTGAAAAAGCATTCCCGCCACCTATTATATAGCCAAGATCCTCCTCATCCAGAATCTCAAATCCAGTCCCCTATGAACGCCTCCATCTCCAGAGATCCAAAAGCCTTATCGCCATGTCCGCAATTCCAGACGGAAAAGGCAAAGGTTGAACCCTTAAGGGTTCTGGGCTTTTAGCCTGGAATGCAAGGGGCACCGAACGTCTAGTGGCGGCTATCGTGTTGATTGGCGCTCTAGAACAAGTCCTAGTTTCTTCGGCATAGCTTTGTGTGGAATGCTCAAGTTTATAGATGCGGCTATAGTGTTAAGGCAATCTCATAGAGGCTTGGACCTAGCGATCTGCTGATGGTTCCTGGAAGAACGGCGTCGATCATAAGAAGTGTGACGACATTGGAGGCTGAATTCAACCATCAAATAGGAAAATGACATAGGAGTAGTGTTAGCTAGATTGTGGATGCCTCAACAGAAGTCTTTCTCTTTCATTCATTAACAAAATCCAGTATCTTAGAAAATTCATCAAGTTCCGACCCAACCAACGCCGTCATTCCTGAGCTTGTTGTCATGCACATTAAGTAAGTTACATCAAGAGCAATAGTCAGAGTCTGTGTCTGTCTGTATGTATCCAGCTTTTGCCTCCCATCCGTCATTCATCTGTCTAGAAAGTCATGTCTCATTCCACAACCAATCCCTCAAGAACACGCATTGCCTTTGAGCCCTCACTCTCAAACCGGTTAACAATCGATTCACACTCATACTTCAACTTCTTCTCGGCTTCTGAGGCATTATAGTAGATCCACTCCTGCACTGTCATCTGCTTCTCAGGTGAAGTCAAGGTTTGGCCCTGCTTAAGGTACCGTTCTACGCCGTTCTCCTTATCTGTATTAACACGTGGTGATCCAAAGACAGCCTCGAGATCCAACTCTGTCCATGGTGCTGTACTGCGAAGTCCTGCAATAACATTGCGCCTGAATGGTGAAGAGCGCGTTGGCGTAGAATGCACTGGTGCGAGTGCCACTCTCTTGGGGTTGGAACTCGTAGTGAGTCTGGAAGAGGGTGGTTGGTTCTCAGCATCTGAGGATTGGGGAGATTGGGAGGGTGAGATGGCTGCTTGTCGAGCTGAAGGCGCGGGAGAAATGATTCTCCCAGGAGTAGAGGGCGGGTTCGCCAGGTGAGCCGCGCTTGCAGGTGGTGATGAGGGCATGGGCCGTGCTGCAGGTGATGCTTGCGCCGATTCGAACGATACGACACGGGAAGGAAGTCTCTCATCCTTCGGTTCTTCAGACGCGTAAACCTCGACGTCCTCTCGCATGCGCTCCTCAACCGGTTGTGTGAAGGGCTGCGTGAACTCCTGGCTCGCGGCAGCTTCCATCGCCTTTCGAGCCTCCAGCGATTTTTTTGAAGGACGTCCACGACCACGTTTTGGGGCCGCTTCACTTGCTTGGCTTTCATCAGGTCCGACTGATGGACGAGATGCCAACGAAGCCTTAGAGGGACGCCCGCGGGGTCGTTTTGCCGGTTGTTCCTTGGTAGGCTCCGGGATAGCTTCTAAAGGGGCTTCAACAAGTTCCAAATCATTGGCAGAGGCCTGAGAGGCGAGAGATGCCTTGGATGGGCGCCCGCGACCTCGGCTACCCGTACTCAAGCGAGAATCGTTGGCTTTCTTGACCACAGTGTCGGTGCTAATAAGACTGTCCTCGTGAGTTGTCTCGTTCACTTGAGTCTCTTCTTCAGGTATCTCAGGTGCCTCGGGCTTGGCTTGTTCGGTTTCAATGTTACTTTCCTCGACAGGCTCGGGTGCTGTCTTAGCCTTCTTAGACTTGCTCTGCTTAGAAACCTTTCTAGTTCCAGCCTTTCGTCCCTTCTTAGGGATATGTAATTCTTGGAGCTCAGGCTCAGGTTCTGCTTCTAGCACTGGCTGAGACTTATGTTCAGGTGCTGGCTCGCCATCGACCTCCATCTCAGCCTGCAAAGCTCGGAGTTCATCATCGACGTCGTCTTCATTAGGCTCCACTGGCTCAGGATTCAGCATGGCATAATCCCGTGAATACTCGTGCTGCTCAGCCTTAGCTGAAGCTTTCTTTGCTTTCTTCTCCTTCTTGCTCTGATGTCTTTGAGAGTCAGAGTCCGCAGTTATCCCCTCGTCTTCAGTAAGCTGTCTCTCAAGATCTGCTTCCAGTTGTCGTTCAATCTCATCATCATCAGGAAATGTTCCAGGAGTCGCCTCATAACCTGTTGTTACCACCTCCGAGGTTGCCGACCCTGAGGATACAGTGCGAGATGATGTAGCTGAAGCCTTTCGTGTCGTCTTCTTCTTTCCACCCTTCTTAGAAGCTACAACTTCAGTGATATCTGCCGACTCATCGTGTTGCAATGTAGACTCATTGACAGTAGCGCTTCCATGTTTCCGTGTACCGCGCTTCTTGGCTGGTGGAGACATAGCCATGCTACTGGCATCTTGCACTGCTGCACTGTCTCGCTTCTTCCCTCGAGCAGGCTTGGCTGGTGGTGCTTGTTCTTCGATAGATGCCTCAACGTCTTCAACAGGTTCTTCCTTTTTAGCTTTTGTTTTTCGTGCTTTCGTAGTCGCTTTGCGTGCTTTCGTCTTCTTTCCACCTGTTGCAGTCGATGTTGATGCCAAAACGCTGTCCTCAATGGCAGCTGTTGACTCGTTAATCGAGGTCACCTCTGATGCAATTGTAGTAACAGATTGTGCAGATAGCCTCGAGGCTTTAGATGCGCGCCCAGCTTTGCTTCGACTAAATTTCTTGGTAGATTGCGTCTTCTCAAGCAGAATGAAGAACGGACAACCAGGTGATCGGTTGTAGTGTTCCTCTCTATATACACAGTCAGTCAACGTCATATGGGAAAGGAGCATTCGACACTTACAGAGGCTTGTCGCCCGGCTCCCAGCCGTCGAGAGCCAGTTGACAGTAGGTGCAGGTCGCCATGTCATCTGAGTCTTCGGTCGGTGTATATTTCCATCCTGCATCAACCAGCTGCTTGGTTTTGCACTTCCATCCCTTCTTAGAGTCATGGGGCCACATGCCAGCAAATGTGGCCTTTCGAGCTTCCTTCATATATGGCTGATCAGGATCTTGTTGCGCATAATCTCCAATCTCGGCCTCGATGGCTGCGACAACCGCCCAGCCGCACTCGGGAGCATGCTTCAGGTGTTCCAGGAGAGGGTCGTCATTAGCTTCCCATCCGTCGAGACCCTTGTGACATAGAAAACATGTGGCGTTGTCGGGGTTTTCTGGTGTAGGGTTGAAGAAAAGTCCGGCGCGAGCGAGCTACAAGGTTGTCAGCGGTTTGTTAGGATGCGAATATTCGGTTGTCGTACGCTTGCAGGTGTGATGCTTTTGTGCGGCCAATTCAGAGCTTTCGTGCCCCTTCCACTTGCTGTAGAACCTCGCTTCTTCGAATTTCTCTGAAAGGAGGCCAAGCGGCTCTCGTATGTGATGAATTGGTCTGTGACGTCGTCAAAAGACATGGTTACAGTTGTGTTGCGCGTGAAAGCGCGATCAGTCAAGGGTATTTAAAGCAAGACGCGATGCTTCGGTTGTGGGCAAGCAGGCAATTCGAAGAGCTAGCAAGCTGTCGGAAATATAGAAAAAGAAAAAATTGAATAAACAATCTCGCTCATGAGAGGATGTGTTTCACTCGAAACAAAGGTGCGCGCTGCGTCAACACAATAGAGCTGAATGACGGTGAAAGACGGTTGTAGTGGAAGGAATTGAATTGGCGATAATCGTAGCGAGCGAGGATCTATCAAAGACAAGCAACGCAAAGTGTCGGGGTGGGTCATGGCGCGTTTGTTTACTTTGGTGGGTCCTGCCAGCAACTTAACCCCAGAGATCCAAGGTAAGTAAACATAGATACAGGGCCTAGGTCACCAATAGAACCCCAGGAAATACCTTGATACGGTGAGTATCAGGTGGAAATACTTCAATGTTGTTGAGCTTATGGAGTACAAGTTGAACTGACTATTCCGAGACATTCCTGAATATCTATGATTTATTATCTTCTAGGTTCAATCAACCCCACGTCTGTTAGTGCTCTACCATCACATAGAAGCAATGAATCATAACTAGATCCATAACCTGACTCGTCAATTCTGACTTGACCCATCCACATCGATATGGATCTCACAGCTTGCCAGCGGCCTTCAGTCCACGCTCGCCATCAACCAATATACACCATCCCTCGTGCCCCCTACCGCCATCGCCAGCAACGACAGCTTCAAAGGTTCCTGGGGCGTTCGCAAACTTGAGAACAGCATCATCAAAACTGCCAGGTTGCAGCCACACCGACGGAATGCCCTTCTCATTTGCCTCTTGAAGCACCTTGAGAGTCGCTGCTGGCGGAGTAATGACGGACAGAGATGTTTGCGTAGGGTTTGAAAGAGCGGTCACGTTAGGAACAGTAGGATGATCCTTGTTCAGGCAATTGATGGTCTCTGAGCCCGGGTTGATGGGAGTAACTGGTAGGTCATGGTGGAGATACCAAGCAAAGACTACAAATTCCTTGATTAGCAAGATACTCTAGTTAATGAATAGAACAGTCTTACCGCGATGTCCAAATTTGGTAGGGTTAGAGCTGGCGCCCGCCACGGCATAGGCCGGTGATGCGAAGAATTTCCGAACAGTAGCCTCAGTTGTCATCTTAAAGATCATGGATACGTTGTCAAAAACACAAGTGGTTGATGATGTCGTAAGTGTGTGCCGAGGATAAAGATCGCTGCGGGGCTCTACTTAAGACGCAATACCTCACACTTAGAACGATGGCCCCAATCGTTCATTATAAATCACCACAGTGTATTCGTAGTTTAAAAGACGAATCAGAAGGCGAACCTTTCATATGAGACGGTGTTGCTATTGGGACAATCCCCCATTGGGGTAAGTTCCTTCGTACAGAGATCTATCTCCTAGGGGTTGAGTGAATCACTTCCGCCATTTTGAAAGCTGTTACCCGCTTGGTTACTATCGGCCTAACAGATGCTCCTGTGAGTTTATTGGGAGGGCTTGGGATATCGTTTTAAACTTAGCTCTTCTTGTGAAAGTTCTTTGTGCCGCGACCATATGGATATAAAAACTCTTCTTCCGAGTCCCTGTACATGTTGGGGTGTGATTCTGGCAGATCGAAGCAGAGATAACTTCTGACATGTAAAGGCCATTCTATCAAACAACTCCCTGCAGGCAGAATTTTCTGCCAAAACACTGGTTCATTAATCAATTAAAATCAAGATATTTATCAGAGTATCCCATCTTGGCTGAGAAGTGGGGTGGGAGTGGCAAACGACTCGGCCATAAATGTTCAGGGTAGCCAACAACTATCTTCAAACCATGATACTACGCACAAGGGGCAGATCATGACCGGTAGTTAGTAAGCGAACAAGATATACGATAAGCTTCATTAGAATAGAAAGGTATTGAATGATGCTAGCCAAAGCTGGGAAGACTCAGGGTCTCAGGCCAAAGAATAATTTCCTAGATCATAGGTTGAAATGAAACATTCTGCGATGGAGATTAACCGATTACGATGACGTCGTTCTGTAAATTTCAATGCCACATGAAGGGCTTGAACAGTTCCAGGGCGAGCGAAGCTTATTAGGAATGACTTCAGGGGTATACATAAATATATGTCAAACCTTCGATAGTGAAGAGGACTCTACAGAGACGCGACGAAGTTGTAGGGCCAAAGACAAGAAATGGCAACCCAAGAATACCAGTTAAGTACCTTAGTTTAGACCGATCTTGCCCGCCTTGCACAAGTGTAACATTGGATTTCTGTGGTTATCACTCTGTAGTAGGTAGGGAGTAGCGAACTGTTGTCAGTCTTATTTACCAGGTGTTATACGAATGGTTCTTATGAGGCTCTGCTGCGTTGGAAGGGATGGATTCCTGGATGTCACGATAGCCTTCCCTGGAAGACCTTCCGCCAAGACATTTGTAGTCTAAGAACCATGATTTCGGCAGTTGGGTTTTATGTCAAGAGGCTTGAGTCGATGTTTGACATAACTTTGATTCATCCAAAAGGGCCTTGCATTATTTACTCCGGTTTCAATAGTTTCACCGCCAAACGACATTAGCGGACTGAGGACAGAATAAAGCGGGCAGTTCTCGGTGTGGATTAGGTATATTGATGCTCAGGCCTTTTCCTACCTACAGGCCTGGCTTACTTTGGCCCATAGGAAGACCCCGTTGCCCCGTCAGTGTATGGGAAAAGACACCAGGGAGGCCAGAGCGTGGAGAGGAAATGCAAACGGAATGCAATCTTGGCCCTCTTTTCCTCTTTCTTCATCTTTCAACCTCTCAACACCATTTTCTGTTCTCAAAACCCATCGCAAAGACATCTTTTGACCATTGTAGCAACAGTTTGTTGTGCTACCAACTGAACCAGCCACACGCACCCACTAACGTCAACGCTGACCCCTCTAATAAAACAAACCAAAAATGGTGAGCTCAGTTGCCCCGGACACCCCTTTCTTCGCCCACGTAAACAATGCACCCCGCCCTCTGATTCGACAGTTTGGCCGCCCGAATAGTTGGAAGTTGGTTTTGCTTCAGCTCGCCTGGCACAAGCCTTGGGTTTTCTGCATCTTGCATACTTTTACAACTACCGAGTAGCAACACTTTCAATCGCATCCTTCGCAACAAATTTTCCACATACACTCGAGCCGAAATCAAATCATAAGCAATCATGTCTTCTAACAAGTTCGATTCCCAGGCTTCTACCAACTACAAGGAGGCTTTCGCTCTGTTCGACAAGCGCGGAAATGGCCGTGTTACTGTTGACAGTCTCGGTGATCTGCTGCGCGCCTGCGGGCAGAACCCTACCCTCGCTGAGATCCAGGACCTCGAGAAGAATGTCGGTGGCGAATGTAAGTACTCTCTCCGCGACGATGAGTTTAAAGGCGCATGACTGACTTTTGCGGTGCAGTCGACTTTGAGACGTTCCAGCGTGTTTTGAACCGCCCCGGCGGTTTCCGCGATCCCGGCGAGCCTGAGGAATACTGCCGCGGTTTCCAAGTGTTTGATAAGGATATGACGGGTTTCATCGGCGTCGGCCAGCTCAAGTACATTCTGACAAACCTGGGCGAAAAGATGACTGACGAGGAGGTCGATGAGCTCCTCAAGGCCGTTGATACCAGCTCAGGCCAGGTCAACTACACTGGTAAGTTCTACATTGCCCGGTGGCGATATCAGCAGTGACTAACAGCTCATTAGACCTCGTGCGAACTATTCTCGCCAACTAGACAATGTACAGATATGGGCGAGTTAGGTTATGCATCTGCGTTGACGGACCGGCGTTTGCTTGCTTGATTGATTATGGATAAGGATGGAATCGGCTATGGGTACGCTGAAATGATGAATTATTGCTGTGTATTGGCGACGTACTAGCATGTTGGAATTTTGTAGATACTTCGGGACAGGAGTTTAGAAATGAAGCTCCTATGTGTCTGGATTCTGGCGGTGTCTCAATTTGTGAGGTTATTATGGCATGAGCGCATGAAGGCTGGTATAAACAGACCTTCACAACGAGTCTCGCTTCTGTTTCCCTACATTGTTTCCTATGAATGCCAATCAATCCCAATTTTAACACCTCAAGCTTAAATTATACAATAATTATAGCACATGATGCCCATTAGCCGCCCTGATCATGACACCACACCCGATTGCCCCGCGTTTTTCACCAGTAAGTGGGTCCACCCACGAAGGAGCTCTACCGTACCTTAGCTGCACCTCAACTAGAGCATTGCTCCATGTTGCTGCATCTACAGTAACGCTTTCCCAACGCCTTTGACGTCTAGAAACAGATCAATCGATTTAGTCTAAGACTAGAAGTCCCCTATTTAAACTCTGCGTTGCCTCAATTCTTCACCTTTAATCAAGTCATCATATATTTATCCAAGCTGGATAAGCGTCCTTCCCACAGATCCCTCCTCCTCGTGTCTCTCTTTATTCTTCTCGTCGCTGTCACTCTGGCTTCCTCAAGAGCCTTCTCTCGTCTCGGCTCTTTCGTGAATCACTTCAGATTCCAAGCCCCACGGACTATATCATCGCAGAGACAGCTTGTCACTAGCACAATGGCTCCGGACAAGTATCGCAACCCTCCTCAGGCGCCGCCTCTGTTCACCGCCACCCCCGAATCGATCGCCGCGGATACCAAGAAGCTGTGCGATGCCACGAAGAGTGTCTTGGACTCGGTAGCTGCCAACACTACCGCCGACAAGGCCTCTTTCGCCAATGTACTTGAGCCTATCCTCATTGACGAGAACTTGGCTGCTACACAGCGGCGTATCTTAACCTTCTATCACCATGTATCCACAAAAAAGGAGCTACGAGATGCATCTACCGAAGCTGAGAGAGTTTTCAATGACTTCGGGATTGAGTGCAACATGCGAGAGGATGTATTTAATGCTGTTGATGCTGCTTTCGCCAACCGAGCATCCGAGGATCTCACCAAGGAGCAAGCGCATATTCTTGAGAAAGAGCGACAGAAGTTTATTCGAAACGGTCTGCGGCTACCTGCAGGCCCCAAGCGAGAACGATTCAAAGAGATACAGAAACGTCTGAGCGAACTTGAGATTAAGGCTCAAACAAACCTTAACGAAGAGAAGGGCGCCATCTGGTTCACTCCTGAAGAGCTGAAGGGAGTTCCTAATGACGACATTGACATTGATTCCCTTGAAAAGGGTACTGGCGAAAACGAGGGCAAAGTCAAGCTGTCATTTAAGTACAACCATTACTTCCCTCTCATTAAGTATGCGATCAATGCCGATACTCGTCGCAAGTACACCATTGCGGAATCTAATAAGGTGAGATGCATGACATAAGTTCTCTAAATGTAAGCTAACTAAGTCTTCAGGCGAATGTCAATGTTCCTGTCTTCCAAGAGATCATCACCCTCCGCGATGAGGCTGCTCGACTCCTCGGGTACGACAACCATGCAGCCCTGCGCATCGAAGAAAAGATGGCCAAGAGTCCAGCTGCTGTTAGATCTTTCCTAGATGACCTTCGAACCAGATTGGCCGAGGGTGGTGCAAAAGAGATCAACGCACTTAAGGAATATAAGAAGAAGGACTACGAGGAGCGCGATCTCCCCTTCGACGACAGCTTCTACATGTGGGACACCTCGTTCTACTCTAGGATCCAAAAGGAGAAGGAGTATAGTGTTGATGAGACCGCCATCTCTCAGTACTTCCCAGTTGAGTCGACATTTGCCGGTATGCTTAAGATTTTTGAGGAGATTTTCGGCTTCGTGTTTGTCGAGCTCAAGCCTGAAGAACGAGCGAGACTCAGCCCCACTGGCAAGGCTGAAGACATCGTGTGGCATGAAGACGTCCTTATATACAGTGTGTGGGACGATGAAGCCTCGGGATCCGGTTTCAACGGCTACCTGTACCTTGATCTTCACCCCCGTGACAACAAGTATGGCCACAACGCCAACTTTAACCTCGAGCCTGGCTATGTTACGGAGGATGGCAAGAAGCACTACCCCGTTACCGCTCTTGTCTGTAATTTTAGCAAGCCATCTCCCAAGAAGCCATCTTTGCTTAAGCACCACGAGGTTGTGACGCTGTTCCACGAACTGGGTCATGGTATTCACGATCTGGCTGGCCGAACCCGCTACAGCTACTTCCACGGAACTTCGACTGTACTCGATTTCGTTGAAGCTCCCTCTCAAATGCTGGAGAACTGGTGCTGGACTCCCAGCGTGCTCAAGTCGCTCAGCAAGCATTGGGAGACTCAGGAGCAAATTCCTGACGAACTTATTGAGAAGCTTGTCTCTACCAAGCATCTGAACTCGGCCATTGGCGCACTTGGTCAGCTCGTTATTGGACTCTTTGACATGACTGTGCACACTCCCGAGTCTCATGAGGCTGTGAAGAAGCTCAATGCTGGCCGCGTTTGGAACACCCTTCGACATGAGATTTCTGGCACAAAGGGCCCTGAGGATCTAGGTGAAGGACTGTAAGTACCCGGTGAAAATAAAAGCCTAAACGACAAGCTAACTCGTGCGTAGTGAATGGGGTAATAGACATGCTGGTATAGGTCACTTCATTGGTGGTTACGATGCCGGTTACTATGGCTACCTCTACTCTGAGGTGTTCTCACTCGATATGTTCCACTCATTCTTTGCCAAGAACCCAATGGACGGCAAGGAGGGTCGCCGATATCGCCATACTGTTCTTGAGAGAGGCGGAAGTATCCCAGAGTTGGAATTCTTGAAGGAGTTCCTGGGTCGGGAGCCTAGCTCGGAGGCTTTCTACAAGGAGCTCGGGCTTTCTTCCGTCGCATAGAGAGCGGTTATAGAAAATGGCTAGGCAGAAGAGAATAAGAAACAGAGATTGGTCAAATAAAAGAAACGATGTTGTGAAAGTACTGCAGTTCGGAATGTTTATCGACGACCCACGTGGGAGCGTTGCACGAGAATAGCACCAAGTTCTTGGTTTTCAGGGCATGCGGTGATATACGAGAACAGAATCTCGTATCTTGCAGCCACCCGCGCGTAGATCTTGGTACCTTGGTGCTGTGCCTGTGGACTGGCCATGCAATGACCACAATGCAATGTTGTTACTGGGGGGGCTGTAGGTTGGCTGCATGGGTAGTGGTGTTGCACAATTATAGCGCTGTGTAACGCAGCGTTTTCGCCAAGTCATGGACTAAGGAATTTGAAATTAGGGATATGGTGATCGCACGGATAGCACTATAAGTTCAGCTTATCGAATGCAGTCGGCCGTAACTAGCAGATATTTCCACGAGAAACGGTGGCTGCGGGTTTCCTTTAAGCAGCATTTCTGGGTGCGACAGGGGCGCTTATTTAAGCTTAGCTTGTTGAACTCGGTCTGCGAGGAGCTGATTAGGGGTATAAGGCGTGGTATAGGTAGGTGATTCCATTAATTGAATAGATGGGCTTGCAAGAAAGGTGGTGATGGAGTACAAGCTGTAGACTGCAGACTGGAATTACAGAAGAAGACAAACAATGGCCAGGGATGGCGGTCGAAAACCCAATGCAAAGGACTCGGTAAGAAAAAATCTGACTTGGAAATATTATGGTTACATTCAGTCGATAGTGTGTCGGAGTAATGGGCTGTTTCTTTAGAACACTCAGAGCCTCGGGCAACTTCCTCGCCTTGTTTTTCGTCCCTTGTAAGTTGGGATGGTGTCGTCTAGATTTCCTCATCCACGATAACTACTCATAATATCATGATTCGATTCGCACCGTGCTTATTATGGCCATAGTTGGCCTAGTTCGTCAAGAATTGGTATCATCCCCAGTATCTCGAATGAAAAGGAATACATTGTCACGAATCGTGGGGAAGTGAGATGCAAAGTGCGGAGGCATCTCCGTCCCGAAGTCATACTGAGATATTCAGATCCTGGGGAATGTTCGGTGAGGATGAAGCGATTCTGGGGAAATATCGTCAATGGGGGAACGGGAGCCGCATTGAGGAGACAAAACGGCGGCTGATCTCCGTGTGGTTGGCTTCCGTGGCCGCCGCGATGGCTTCATCACATAGTAGAAGTCGTTCTCAGGCTTCAACTACCGGGAACTAAGCCGGGCGCTACGGCGCTCAACGGGCTTTCGCCACCGGTTCCTTCGATCAGACCACTCCAGGAATCCCTGAGGGGAAGAGACTGAAGAGCCAGTAGGAGTTGAGGACTTGAAAGACAGGGCGGGGGGAGCCGACGAGAATGACGCGATTTTATTATACCTTGGGAGTTTGAGCTTGATAGGATCTGCGGAGAAGATGGAGATGGCCTGGCTAGCCTGGATGGTTGAAGTTTTGGTATGGATGGCTGAAGCGGGGGAACGGGTAGTCTAATTGCAGACTGCGGGGAAAGATGGGGTAATGTTGAGGATATGGTAGAGGATGCAATGGTATTATCATATTAGAATACAAAGGATTATTACTTCACACTTGACAATGCGTGGCATCCCATCACTGCCTAGAATAAAGTGTAATATGGATATCTAGGTACTTGGCCGGTGAGAGTTCCTGCCTGTCTCAAGCCACAGATGTATATTCAGTCCACTAAGGTTTAATACTGCACTCTGTGAATCTTCACCTCAATCTGCAAGTACCCGAGCTAAAAACCTCAATCGGCCGTCATTCTACCCTCACATGCTGGAATAACAGCATAGACGGCGTGGCTGAAGAATCACAACAAGACGAGTGGACATACTCTCTTCTTGGTATCCAGGGCACGTTCCGGAAACGAAGCGTCATATGCAGGTTCCCTAGCGCTAAACCATCTCCAAAATGTTTTTAGCGGGGTGATGTTCCAAGCAATGTCACTCCTAAACGTGGGCGGAAACGGCGGGAAGACCGTAGTGTGCGGAGCAAACACCGGGACTGGACCGTGCTCTGCATGGAGAGGAGACTGGAGGGGGGTCGAATAGCCTTTTGAAGATTGGTTTGTATCACGAACATTTCGAGCGGCTCTGATTCGCTGGCTTGTTAACTTTGGTTGATGTGGCGATTTATAGGTAGCATGTAGCTATATAGAAGTCCTGGGTTAGAGTGAAGCCATGATGTTTTCCTTGATCCTGGTCGAAGATCTTGGCTTGAAGATGTTGAACACCACAGAGCACCACTATTGGTCTGGAAGTGAGAAGAGGGGAAACTAAAAGTGCCGTTCAAAATGGAGATAAAAGTCTTGGCTGCATTGGTAGCATCGAATGTATGTAGAGAGAGAAACTGGGACTTGGGGGGGCACAGGGTTAGTTTTGAAAGGCATGCTTTCGATAGTTGGACTTAATGCATAGTGACAAATAGCGGATCCGATGTGAGATAGAGATGGAGATAAAATAAGGCGGGGAGGTAGGAGAAACCCCATGAATAGAATCTGAATCTCTTTAAGGGCATGTTTGCGTCTGTGTCAAGGATGGGATGACATGACATGGCCCGTCCTCCGTCATCTCTGACCATAAGGTCTTTCATCTGGAGACACAGTAACATGACCTACCTTACATGAGATGAGATGAGATGCCATGCACGATTTGAACGGTATTCGAAATAATGGTACATGTACACCGATCGACTCTAGGGGCCTACAGTACTTTAGTGATCTAAGTTAGGCCTCGAAAAACATCGCGCTGATCACTAAAAAGTTGGGGAAAATAAACTTCAGCCTGGCATTGGAGATTATTTAGTGATCCACACTCACGAAACCACGACCCTGATGACTTGATCTCCCACGGTAAACCAATTAATCACCATTCGCTACTTTATCCTGGCGCTCTGCCACCTCTTCTTTAATCACGGCCCTCACACCTCGTACATGAGTTACATGGCCCAACACGTTCAGAGCGCCATCTCGCGTGGCCGCCCCTCGGAAACACAAGGAAGAAAAGACAAAAAACAGAGCGTCATGTCTAGCGTTACATAGCCCATCTGCCGGGCTCCATAATGATTTTCTTTTCCCAAGTAATGTCAAGTCAAAGAACACAGACATCCATTGCAAGTTGACGCAGCAAGGATTGTATTCCCTGCAAATAGGTACCCTAAGCCCCCGGCAATAGAGAAAAGAAAGACCTAGATTGTCTAAATTGTCAAGATTTGGATGTGGTGGGTATTTCTTTACACCCCTCCCCTTCTGAGACATAAGAGAGTTATATACCCTGCACGTGTGGAGGAGAGATACATCGAGAAGGATCCTGACATGTGGTTCGTCGGTTATGAGTATAGTCGGCTGCAGTAAACGGACGGACAAACGGAGGATAGAAGAAATTCAAGGGTATGCTATGCTTGTGCATATGGGTTTGAATGTTGTGGTTGCATATACCCTACTACTCCAATTCATCTCTCCACACGAACTTTGCTATCATCCATCGTTGGCTTAAGACGGGCAACGGGGGCGCCCAACTTCTCCACATGCCAGGTTCTGGTCTAATACGTTGAGAAGTAAGTCTTTCCTAGGATAGACTCAAGCCTGGGGAGGTTAAAAATATTTGACTATTAAAAGGGCCGCTTACCCAGGTTCTCAAAGTAGGTATTCTATCAGACCAGACAAGCAGCATTCGACAATATCATCAAGAAACAGAAATAGGACAGAAATAGAAACTTGCTTCTTTGCTTGTTTTCATCTCCCGTTTCTCGCCTTGTTGATACTAGGTACGCAAATAGGAGGGTTTCATTCCTTCCTTCCCCCTGTTGCACTTGCACCGTCACTCCCGCGTCTGGGGTTCATTGCCTTGCCTGACTTGACCCTACAGCTCCTTCTCCTTCTGGTTCTGGCTCTGTCTCTCATTTTGAAGAGACCCAGTTCCTCAGAGCAAATACAACCTTCCTCCTCTTTTGAGCCTTCTTTCTTCCACCTCTTCTGTCTCGGCTGGTTGCTTCTTTGCATCCTTTGTCCTCCATCAATTCCATTCCGCCACGTTGTTTTTAGAAGCCGGCCCTACTTCTACCCTCTGCCTTGCCTTGTCGTGTGATCCTATACCCCCAGCCATTGTTTATCAGGTTCTTCGATTGCTTGAGATTGTTCATCATGAACGATTACGATCGAAAAGAAACTTTGGAGGAGAAGGCCTCCACTTCGGAGATTGATCTCGCTGGTGTTAGTGACCCTTATGCTGGGCTTAGTGAGGATGAAAAGAAAGAAGCTGTACGTTGAATTACTACACCATATAATTGGGGTTATTTATTAACAAGTTGCAGGAGAAGAAGCTCCTTCGAAAAATTGATATGAGACTCGTCCCTTGGGCATGACAACTCTGCACTATATAAAAAGTATACCGACTAACAACCGTCCAGCTCTGCCTTCTCTATCTCATCTGCTTCCTCGACCGGACAAACATCGGAAATGCAAAGATTGCTGGTCTCCTCGATGATGTGCATATGAACACCCACCAATTCAATTATACCTTGACCATTTTCTACATCTCGTACGCCATCTTCGAACCTCTGGCCAATGTTCTACTCAAATGGTCCAAGCCATCAATATTCATTCCTGCCATCATGTTGGTCTCAATCTTGATACACCACTGCAAACGCGAATTCTAACTCGTATACAGGGTCCTTTGGGGTGCCTCAATGCTGGGAATGGGATTCGTCAAGAACTGGGATGGTCTCATGGCTGCTCGATGGTTCCTTGGTGTCACAGAAGCCGGCCTTTTCCCCGGAATCAACTATTACCTCTCCTGCTGGTATAAGCGATCCGAATTCGGTGCTCGTGCCGCTTGGTTCTTCTCAGCTGCAGCCCTTGCAGGTTCTTTCGGTGGTCTTTTGGCTGCTGCTATCCAGAAGATGGATGGTGTCTCTGGCATTGCTGGCTGGGCATGGATTTTCATCATTGAAGGTCTTATGACCATCGTCGTCGGTATCATCTCGTTCTGGATGGTCCATGATTTCCCTACTGACGCCAAGTTCCTGACCGAGGAGGACCGAGCTCGTGTCATTTATCGACTCGCTGCCGACAAGCAGTCTTCTGCACAAGATGAGCAGTTCAAGATGAAGTACTTCTGGCAGTCCATCACCGACTGGAAGACTTACTGCGGTATGCTCATTTACATGGGCCCCCTCATGCCCCTGTACTCTTTCAGCGTTTTCCTGCCCACCATCATCCAGAACATGGCCTTCACGGACAAGAAAGCAGTTGTCAAGAACCAGCTGCTCAGCGTTCCGCCTTACGCTTTGGCTGCGGTGGCTACTATTTTTGTTGGTATTTACTCTGACAGGCTCAACAAACGAGGCATCTTCAATCTGTGTGCTGCCCCTGTAGGAATGGCAGGCTTCATTATGCTTATCGCTTCGACCAACCCAGCTGTTCAGTACACTGGCTGCTTCCTAGGTGCACTAGGTATCTACCCTGTCATCCCCATCACAATCAGTTGGGTCGCCAATAACGTTGAGGGTGTATACAAGCGAGGTATCACCCTTGGGTTTGTCATAGGATGGGGCAACCTCAACGGTGTTGTGAGCAGCAACGTCTTCATCCACGGCCCCCGATTCTATGAGGGACATGGAACCGTCCTTGCATACATGTTTGGTGGTATCTTTTGGGGCAGTCTTCTCATGTTTGTTATGCTTGCGCGTGAGAACAAGGCACGATTAGCTGGCAAGAGGGACCATCTGGTGCAGGGCAAGTCTGCTGAGGAGGTCCATGATATGGGAGATAAGCGACCCGATTTCCTTTACACACTATAATGGCTTTTTGCGATATATCAGAAATAGGAGGACAAATTATTGATGCATGGAATTATACAGGGGTGTGTATTGAAGTTAGACTGTAAAGTGGCGTTGAGCTCAATCGACCTATTACCTGATATATCTTTTTTCTCTGCAATTTGTGGCAGCCTTGTGCATAATTCTCTCATGAGAGAGCTACAGGTAGGAGACTGTGCTGTGGGATTGCCTGTTAAATACCTAGCCAATTATATGGGATTTAGATGTTCTAGAAAAGTAGGTGAGCATGGCATTCCAGAGCCTGATTTGAGATCCAGCCATCCATAGCAAAGAAGCAAGCAAACAAAGAGGGCAAATATGCGAGGTCGGTCTGTCAGCAGGCCGCGCTGGTCCGATGCCTGAAATAGAATAGCCTATGCCATGCAGACATAGACATGCCTGCATTGGATGTGCTTGGGTGAGCATCGAGTCGCCAAGGAGAGTAGAGTAATTGGATCAAGGCTATTGTTCGTCGCAGCAGCCACCCGCCACGTTTCATAATTTCCCAGCTCCAAACGATGGAAATTCAAGCCTCAACAGGGTAATCGAGCTCGAGTCTGCGCCGAGAAATATGTTGGTGATGTCACATTCTGATTCAGCTCACGGGAGCGTACAGCTTTAGACTGAAGCCCATGTTTCTCTTTTCTCTCACCGCAATTAGAAAGTACTCAAAGCCGATTAGGAATCAGTTCTATTGTTACCGAGTTAGGTCAGGTCTGCAAGAGAGAAGCTAGGTCTCTCCGGGGAGACTGAAGTTGGGGCCATCTATTCAGAGATCGAGATTAGCGAAAGCGCGGCCGAGATCGAGGGGTGGAAGATGCAACGTCGAGACTAGTTCGAGATGCGGTTTGTTTGCGTGTTGGGATCATAGAGAGAACCAACACGCACAGAAACGTCAGGAATTAGCCTATCGAGTCACTGCTTTTAGTATGAACTGACCGTTCCGGGGGGCTCCGTTTGGAACTACCAACGGGAGATGAACAAAAATCTGGGGGAGGTTGTTGCTGAATAGTATAAAGAATACCTTGGCCTTTGTGGGCATGACATTGATTCGCAGTTGGTGAGATTTTGATCTTGGTGATAGGATATCTCATAGAGGGAGAGGAAGCTCTGGCCATCACTGTCACTGCCACTGACACTGCAAAGCCAAGCCATGACTATAATTCAAACTGGTGGCAGGAATTTGAGAGAAGACACACTT
Source organism: Fusarium beomiforme (assembly GCA_002980475.2). NCBI lineage: Eukaryota > Fungi > Ascomycota > Sordariomycetes > Hypocreales > Nectriaceae > Fusarium > Fusarium beomiforme. The sequence goes on along the minus strand of PVQB02000525.1, from coordinate 88,715 downwards.
TCTCTTATTTACTGCTATTTGCGCTTCTGGAGGGCGATGATCTGAAAAGATTGGCGGATTTGAAAAGGCAAGTTGCATAAGCCAAACCCAAGAGATATGGTGTATGTGTTTGATCAAACTAACACATTTATCAAGGTGGCTGTTTATCTTTGCAGTATAGATACAGGAGATCCTTGCTTCTCTTGATTCTCTCACAGTCCAAACCATCAGAAGCAAAAGATCCCTCGTCTAACGGCAACGGCAGAAACGGGTGCTTGCATCGCGTTGATGTAACACGACGCTTCGACCTTGACCTCTTGGACGACTCGCCTCAGTCATTGATTCTCTCTCTTTCCTTTCCTGCTCACTCACACCATCTATTCCTTTCTGTACCATCTCTCGTTTTATTTTCCTGTTTCCATTTGAACAACGGGTTACGCAAAAGAGCATCACTTGGCCATTCCTTACTCATCCTCTTCATTTTCTTTCGTCTCCTTCATCCTCATCTTCATCTGCTTTCTTTTGCTTCTTGCGCTCGCCTCCCTCTCCCTTACTTGGGGACTCGGGAAATGAGAAAAATAGAACAGAAAATGAGTCACAATTTAATCACGGGAAGAGACGCCGAACTTCTTGACCCGAGTCAAAGGAACACGCTGGTTCTGTTTGAGCGCATAGGAGGCTCTATCAGCTTGGCCGCCGTCCTCTGTATCTTTATCGCATATGCGCTCGTACCAAAAGTTCGAAATGTTCAAAACACTTTCATCGTGTTTGCGAGCGTGGCGAATATCGGTGCCAGCTGTGCGAGTATCATCGCCATGGATGGTTTGGAACTAGGTGTTGCTTCGCCTCTCTGCCAGGCGCAGAGTTTCATGTTCCATATGTAAGTCCTCCCCTATACGCTATATTTGATACATCACTGACTTGAATAGGTTCATGCAGTCAGATCCATGGTGGTCTCTTGCCATGGCATTCAACGTCTTCCTCGTCTTCTTCTTCCGTGCCAAACCCGACTCGTTCCGACGATGGTGGTGGTTGTATTGCCTCATTTGTTACGGTGGCCCTTTTACTATTGCCCTGGTGCTGCTTCTGGTTAGAAACCCGAACCGCGGCCTTGTTTTTGGTGAAGCCACTGTGAGTCTACCTCGAGCATTAAAACCAAAAGGGTATTCTCATTGACCCTATCTTAGATCTGGTGTTGGGTTAATTCAGACTGGGAAAACATTCGCATATATACTTACTACATGCTCATCTGGGTCTGTATCGCCGGATCGATCATCTTCTACTTCATGGTTGGGTATCATGTGTTTCATACTCGGAATCAACTCAAAAGTTTGACTGCGTCAAAGAGTAGAGAGCCAACTCACTCTGAGCCGCTCCAATCTCAAGGTGTAAGTCTGCCTACCATGAGCAAGTTGACTGACCTAACACTTCATAGCAACGTCAGGTAGAGTTTCTATCAGTCCCACAAGACTGCTTCTATGGAACCATCGTCACAGAAGTTCAGGTCGTTCACTCTACGCCCTCAGCGAACCACGTCCCTAGCGAGCCCAAGCCCGCTTATATAGCCGGTTCATCGTCGCCTCAAGTCTCTTTCGACGAGCAACCCACCACTGTTCAAGGGTCCCACAGTCACTACTTCTCGACATCTATATCGCCTGGTGGGAACACTAGAGAGCGAACTAGGATGTCCCCTCTCCGTTGCTTAACATCAGCAACAAACCGAACCATCAACAAATTCGTGATAGACGATCCCATCAAGCGGGCTTACTTACGCACGAGCTTCCTTTTCGCCCTTAGTGTGCTGGTGACTTGGATCCCGAGCAGTCTGAACCGCATCCACAGCTGGCTCGTCGGTACATCTCCCTACGAGTACCACGTCGCCGCAGCCGCAGTCCTTCCCCTCCAAGGTCTCTGGAACGCGGTTATTTTCTTTGTAACAAGTGGAGGACCTCTTCGAGAATGGGCAAGAAACTTGAGACATCAACGTCAGACTTTCGAAAGAGAGATGAGTGAGGCACGAGTGGAGCATGATGAACATGCTGGGAGAAGCGGCGAAAGTTTCCTCGATGACACAGACTCCGGTAGTGACGTTGAGTTGCGAAGAATGAGAGAGGCGCCAGGGAAGAGATCGGCGAGTCTTTAGGGGAGAATAGATGGGAAGTTTTCTTATGTCCGGCCTATATGTACACTGAGAAGATTTATGGCTTGTGATGAGTGGCGATGTGCATCGCAATCTAGACTAGAAGACTAGACTTTACGATAATCGGCACCCAATGAGTGAATTGCTGATATGTATTTCTTAGATAGGGGCCACATAGAGCAAGTCTTAAAGAGTAAGATTTGAGTACGTCATTGAGACGTAGTTGGGATTCGGCTACATGGCAGCACCGTGAATCACGAGCGTTTTACCAGAGTTACCGACTTCTTGCACTTCAGACTGTTCCACAGCCTGAAGGAGACTACTTGCCCTTACAAGTAATTCTATCATTTATTAGCCCATGCAGTCACTCAAGCCATCTGGTTTTGAAAGCATACCTTCGTATACTAACTTGTAATGAACTGGTGGATCGTCATCTGGGCCAGAGATAAGAGGCATAGTTTCGGACGGTCCTGGTGCAATACTGAACCGTATCCCGACACTATTATGTGTATCAATCCACATAATGTCCTCTAAGCCAGACGGAGCTTTGTCCTGCTTGCTAGCCATTTTTGCGAGCCATTTTCGAAAAACTCGTATAACCCCATCGACAATATTCACATGGCTTATGAACAGGCCACTTCTTGGACCCTCCTTGACAAGATTCGTAACAGCACATAACTGAGAGAACAACTCTCCATCATCAAGGTTTATATCTTGACTAGCGGTATCATCTTCAGCATCGTCAGAAGGTTGTGCCTCAGTAGGACGTCGCCGGATCCTTTTTATGTTTCGATTCTCTGGTGCAAAGACGGGTTTGTAAGAAGCATACAGGGAACGAAGATCAGACAACTCCAGTGCCTCCTCGCAAACGCAAGCACCGTCTGGCGCCACGATACCCTGGTATCGACATGCCAAATAAGGCGTATACAGCTGATCACTTGGATGATAACATTCCAGGATCAGTTTGTTATCTGGGAGAGGCGCTGCTTGAAGCATTCGTTGATGGATGAGACGAGTGACTAGGGAGCAGATGCGGCGGTTAATCGGGGCAAAAGTGAGTAAATCTTGAGTTGAGAAAAGGTTTAAAATTGAGGTAAGAGTCTAAAAGATAGTCAATTTCTGGGGCCCTATGCTTTTTCTGGGGAATTCACCTCATTTGGTACGTTCTCGATAAAGCTACCTTGAGACGCCATCATAGACCAGCTCTTCGAGCTCAGATTGGGCAAGATAGAGGTGGCGATAAGGACAAGAACGTGTAAGAGACACGAAAACTGTAAACTGAAAGAGTACAATCAATGCAAGAACGGACTTATGTTTCGAATCCAACAGAGTGAAATGGGCTTTAATGGCGCGAATTTGACCTTGGTGGTGATATGTTGACAAGTACTCGTGAAACTTCAAGTTGAATTACAGCTTCATTAAATGTCCTAAAACGTTGGGGAGGGGCACGCTAAGTTAGTCAGCATCCGCAAGTCCGAATGACGGAATCCCTTGATTGATTGATAACATTATTTCTTTATTAAGCCTGCAATACTTTCATTACGAATATCATATGCGTTTGCTAACTTTTGCTCCTTCAGCCCAAGCATTAGTTTATCATCTCTTATAGCTCACCATATAGTCTTTAAGTCCTATGGCGTCTATTTTCAGAGACAGCAAACTCCATGGCAATTGGCATTATCAGTTTGCGAATTGACTTTCTTATCATATCGCTGGATCTCAACAGAACTGAAATGGCTATTAAGTCTGCTTCCCTTTTGCCGCGCGGCTGTTAAGTTTCCAGAAGGCTGTATGTTTAACGCCGACTATCACTCTGGTGGAGATATGCTTCCCATAAAACTCCACAGTTTATTGGTCGGGAACGATCGATGATACGTAGACTAGGGTGTTGAGATGAATGGAATCATGAATCCCCAGGTTGTGTATGTGTAGTAGATTAAGGTAATTGGAAGACGAGTTGAATATCGAGGCCGGAGCCCGGATCGGGGCGAGGCAGGGCTTGGTTCATTGAATGCCGAATCGGAAGCCACTTCCACTTTAATCCGTTTGATATTTCAACATTCCTTCAACTTTCGATTTGACCACAAGAAACTTAAACTTCACATGAAAAGGTCCTATAACAGCACGAAAGACTCTGATCAGAGAGAGACGAGAGTCCATCGAGTCATCCAATTCTACTGAAGTATGACCCAAGCGACGTTTTCTGAACCCTTCACTCATCCGAACAGATCCTCGAGAGTCATGGCCAACATTTCTGTATGGGGGCTCTCACAGAGTTCAGCCCCAGCCCATGGTACAATTGCTTCTAGTATTAAAAGGATCATCATATAAGCCTTGTTTTTATATCTAGTTCATTCTCGGCCAAACTAGAAGCCCTACTCCACGAACCCCATGTTTCCCTCAACTCAATGTGTGAGGGCTTGAGCACGACTTCAACACCAACCCACATCAAAGGCAGCGAACTGAGAGGATATATCTTTGAGGTTCGAAAAGATGGAGCAAGCAAATTTGATATGGTCCGATTATTGAGGGGGAAGCAACGCCATGGCTCTCAAGTCGCAACATGAACGGAGGAGTTGTTCAATTGGCTGAATCAAGTGATCATATGTCTATAAAGTCTCATGAACTCCTGACAAGTCTCTCGCCCTCCAGCACGCTCGCTCTTATCTTTGTTATCCAGCACCGCTCTTCCGAAGCAATGCGTTTCAATATCCTTGTGGGCTTCGGCCTTCTGGCGGCCGAGACTGCCATTGCAGTCCCCTGCCGACCGGGTGAGTAGCCAACGAATCATAAACATGGCGAGTAATTGCTTATGAAGGCTCTCAGAGAGGACCACCGAAACTACAACTGAGATTACGACTGAGCTGACGTCTGTCCCTGCCTCGGAGACCGAGACTGTGTTGGTGACCAGTACTGTTAACTCCACGGCCATAGTGACCTCCACTCAGGTTGATATTGAAGTTGTGACTAACACTGCAACTGTCAACTCCACGGCTATGTTCACGTCTACTCAGACTGACCAAACCACTGAGACTCAGTTTGCTACTGTCAACTCGACGGCTTTTTTTACGTCTACGCAGACTGCTCTGACCACTGCTACTGCAACTGCAACGGTCAACTCTACAGTTCTGTCGACGACCACTGAGGTCGATGTCCGGACTAACACTGAGACTGCTACGGTCAACTCAACGGTCCTTCTCACGTCTACACAGACAGACTTGACCACTTCCACGACAACTGTCAATGCCACAGCAACAGCTTTCGAGACTGATACGGCTTTCACCACTGCCACTGTTAACACTACTGCAACAGTAAACACCACCTCTACGGCATTTGAGACCAACACAGCTTTCACAACTGCTACTGTCAACACAACGGCCACAGCCTTCCAAACATCAACTGTCAATACCACTGCTACTGCGTTTGTAACTGATACTGCTTTTACCACTGCAACTGTCAACACTACAGCGACAACATTTGAGACTCAAACTGTCAACACCACAGCAACGGCTTTCCAGACCCAAACTGTTAATACAACAGCCACTGCGACCGAAACCGCTACGGCTTTCACCACAGCGACAGTCAACACTACAGCCACGGTCAATACCACGTCTACAACCACAGCTTTCGAGACTGATACAACTTTCACTACTGCAACTGTCAACACCACAGCCACAAGCACTGACGTAGTTGTTCAGACAACGCAAGTCACAAACACCACAACCGTCACCGTCACATCAACACAGACTGTCGTTATAACAGATACAACTGCCACCGATGTGACATCTACAGAGACTAGCACAGCAACTGCGACAGTCGATGCAACCTCTGTAGTAACTGGTACTGTCAACGCAACTTCAACCGTGACTGATACAGCCACCAGTACCGTTGACGTATCCTCTACAGTTGTTGTAACTGCTACTGTGACTTCCACTGTTGCAGCTGCTTCTGCATCAAGCTCTAGCACGACTACGACAGCTTCTGTTGTTTCTAATGTTGCGTCTTCCCCATCCCCATCCACATCAGCAGCCTCTTCTTCTTCTGAGACTGCTTCCGCTGCCACTGGAGCACCTGCGGGTACTACAAGTTCTTCTGCTGCTCCTGTTGCTTCAAGTTCCACGTCATCCTCAGCAGTGGCCGCTTCTGAAACTACTTCTGCTACAGGAGCCGCCGCCGCCGCAACGAATACCGTTACTACTACAAGTGCCACAGCAACTTCATCTTCTACTACCACCTCTACCCCTGTTGACGGCGCCCCCGTTGAAGACTCAACTACTACGTCTGCATCGACGGCACCCGCGGCTACGACTACGACTACGACTGCCGGTTAAGTGACTTTTTCGCAGACCTGAGCCACCTACTACCTCAGGTACCGGCTAGACTACTCAATTAGGCCTGCTCGTGATGGCTGAGAGGACAGTCGGGTTCTGCTTCAAGTTTATTTTATTTTATTTCAAAAATAATTGGAGAGTGTTGAGATAGGCGAGCCATCGTTCCCTTTCCCTAAAGGACCAGCATCACCATAGGGAGTCTTGAAAATGAGTTAGGTGTGGATAGTAAAGGGCAAGTACAAATAACGTATCGGAAAGATGTTGGGCATTATGTTACTAACAATGTCAATTCTTTCCTTAAGAAGCAGATGTCCATGATCAATTGTGATTTTGTCAAGTAATAATACATGTATTGGGCTCCGTGTTCCGCAGTTAAATCATGACATAAACCAAGTGATCAATACCGTTCCTCGGCATAATCAATTACTCCATTGACTCAATGAGACACGTTGCCAGAAAACAAGCTCATGATCGACGATCTCACATATGAAACATCTGTAGTGATAAGCACATTATAAATCTAAGTGTCATTCATCCAGGAGTTGGGTTATCCTCTCACAGAGCTGATTGTGTAACTCGGCACCCTGGACTGACAGGGAATAAAATTCCAATCGGCGGGTAGCCGATTGAGGGAAAAGAGCGGATTTCCTGAGATCGCCGCTAAGTTGTGAGACGCTATTGAGGCAAGTAATGGCGAGGGAAGTGAAAAGGATTGTGGTTATACGACGTTATGCTGGGTGGACCCTGAATGAGCGTAGAGCAACCTGCCGTGTCATTTAACTCCCCAGTAAGGATAAAAACGAGAGTCTCTCTTCATGGTGTGTCAGTTATTCTCAGGCAAGGATTGATGCATGTCGAAATATGTCGTCCAGGGGTATCTCACATCAAGAGCGACTATGTTAACGAGGTCTCGTACATGCTAATGTTTCAGTTGAGAGCTATTATATAAACAATATCCGTGTTATATCGGAGCTGCAACATATGCCAATATAATGCCGCCTGTATGTCTCAGTGTGTAGCTTAAACGACGCCTCGTTGTTACCTTCTGGTCGGGGCTTTAATAGTTTTTGGAGACCGGAAAAAAGAAGTGCCTACGATCATTTCCCAGCTTAATTTTCCAAACATATGGGCGATAAATACCTCGTAGGAAGATCATCGTCTTGCAATCTGTTGTGCTTCTCAAGTGTCGGGACTGCGGGTTGTTTCCCGATGAGATGGTAGGAATCTCAGCATATAGCATCTTGTTACTGAATCCTCTGATGTATTTAGAGAAAATTTATGGCCTGAAAATACTACTGCATCACTCAGCAAGATCACTGAGCGGGTGAAATAACCAATAGTGCTGTCATATGAGCTCAGTCAATCTGGTATGTCCCATTACTGTTGACCCGTCGACCATTTCCTCGGTGCTACTACAGAAACATATTCCGCAACATCCATATAATCCAAAGAAACGTGCATCAGCTAGCTTATTTACTGTCCAGTCTTGCAGTTGTGTCATGACATCACAACGTAGCATCCCGTCAATGATATGCACGTCAGTCTCCCTACCACTCAACTCTTCGTGGGGGTGCATCTCGTTAGCTCGGAAAGTCGGTCTAATTACCGCTTATGATTACTGATATGATGGCCAGGGATTCTCAAAAGGCGGAATATCTGTTGTCAAGTTGTACAGAATATCGGGATCGGCGAGAATGAATATACCGTGTCGCGCGCAATCTTGTGTGACATTGTTTCGAGAGATAGGCATGGGGATCATGACGAGAAAGTTGGCAACATCTTGCATTATCTATGCAGAGCCGAGTTCCAGACTTTGGGAAGCGATGGTGGGTGGCAATTGACCAGTTCGTTCAAGAGATAGAGGTTTGATCTAGATGCCTATTTGATATGCGAAGCCTGGCACCAAGGTCCATCGCGGATACCTGCTTGTCTCCGAAAGTATTTCACGGACATAAGATTAAATTAGCACCGATTCTGAATGCTCCCTATATCAATATCCATATCCATATCCATATCCACATCCCGGTCGCTAGTGACAGGCGGACTACGTTCCGTATCGTTCTAATTCTCTACCCACTGCCGGCCCATGGGGACGATGACGAGAACAAATTCATTTTATCAGGGGGCCTCCGAGTTCGTTAGCAAATCTGGCAAGATGTAATATGATTAATAAGTGAATATCTGGGATGGCTTTATAATGAGTAAAATTAGATGCAGCCTACGTTTCATTCTTCTGCCGAAATAGCATATGCCAATCTCACTTTTACCTCACATGGCCAATCTGACATGAAGAAACAAAAGGACCCATCACACAGACTGTGACTTTTTCAGTCGAGCTGTCCACGATAAGAAATACAATGCGTGAAGATTGGGTGGCATGTAATGCTATAGGACAAATGCACAAAAAGCTTATCACCGCCTACATGTCATTTGGCAATAAAAATGCTTCGTAAGGCAATCAGAAAAACACGCCCCATCAGCTGATATGCGTCAAACAGCCTTCGGACTTGAAGAAAGCGCGAGAGCGCGATACCGAGGCCCAAAGTCCGGTGAGATTTGTCTGATATAAACATGCTCAAACTTGACCAACGATCGTCATGAAAGATGCTAAGTGTGGTATCCACAACGATTGGCCTTGTAAATCGTCATCTTCCAAAGGAACACTTCCGAGGGATTGAGTAATAGCTGCTTTTCAGAATATTTTGTATTGCGTTTCGATACTAAGAACCGTTACCTGCCTAGTCGAGTAATCGTGGAGTGATCAGGGCCTCAGGTCAGCAATGGCGTGGACACCATTGCCGTTGATTGATCGGTTCATAGGGCTGAGCGAGTAAGCTGCGCTCTGGCCTCGCGGCTTAGTACCAGTCCCTGCAACCTTTTCATTCGTCGTTGCATTGAATAAGTGTAAACATATCTCCGGCTGGTCTCAACGCCAGGCTGTGTCTGGCTAGTTCTTATCCTCAACCTGACTAGTTTTCCATCGGCGTGTTCATACCACTCGGAAACACTCCCAAGGCCGGCAGAGATACCCCCCATGTGTACGTCAGACCGGCCCGTTCCCGCGTAAGCCTCATCCGTTGTAGCGCGGAGGGTATTTGCTCCGTCGAAATGTAATGTCACAATCCGTACCGATGTATTAGGAAGGCCGTGTAAGCTGCCAGCCGGCATTTCGGCATGGACGAACGTTTGATCCTCACCAAAGCTGACTCCCGGAAAAAGTGGCTATGGATTGTGAAAGTTCTACTGATGAAATTGGACTCATCTTCGCCTATCCTGTATGTTTCTTTAAATTTTGCTGTGCGCATTCACGCAGTCATCGTCGTGGCGTCGTAAATCGTCAGCAACCACACCATCAATACCACCAAATCCTTCTAACGTAGGATCGTACCTTGGTTTTGCGGTGGCGGTTTCCAGTACCCGAATCCAATATGTGCTGGCTTGCCCGACATGCTTCGGGCCTTGTTCTCACTTGGTGACCTTTCTTGTCGCGAGAAGTATGGGAGATACCGGTGATCATGCCCACAAGTTCAATCATTGAGCAGAATATCGTATATGCAAAACGAGGGCATGATTCTTCGATATCAAAGAATCGGTCTTGGCGTCTCTTAAACAGCACAAATTGAGCCTATCTGTTCAGACGGTACTGATATGATTCAAACAAAAGTCTTCGAACCTATCAACAGGCAATACAATTCATGGACCTTTCTCGCTCGTAGAAACTTCGAGAAGCTCAAGGTACGCTCATTTTTGCTGTCGAAAACAGCCTCTTGGTCATTGTCGATGCAAGTTGTAATGGCTGCCGATCAGCATGCACGGATCCCGCGACAGATCCCAGTGTGGTACTCCAACACATCAACGAGAGAACCGAGGGGGGTGTTTCTGATTATCTCACAAAATTTTACTTTGCTTCTTAGATATCTCTCCCATTTCTCCGTAATTGGTAAGGCGAATCCCTCAATACTTTGCTTCCTCGGTTCGTTTCCAGTCACACACCCAACAATGGATATCCGAACCGGATTTTGAAGAAGCTGTAATTAAACCCGGTTTTGTTTATGCTGTATTACACAGAAATCCTGGCCTTGACTGCATTCTATTTTTTCAAACATTTTTAAAGCCGCTAGCTGGTTGTGATAATAGACTGTGTCCAGGCTGAGACGGCTGGTTTCACCATTGAATGGTTTCGGTGAGCAGGCTTTGATATCTTTGTGCCCCTGCTTATAGCTTTCTGCAGTATGCTCAGCGTTACATCATTCTAAAACTCCGCTCAGTGCGCGGCTCTGTCATACTGAGCTGCCTGCAGTTCCGACTGGGTTGGCTTGAACAATGCTTCGGAATATCAAACAGTAGCCCAGTCTTGTTTTTTTCACCAAGTATGTATCCAATTGAAGTACCAGTTACGCTTCTCTTCTCTTAAAAACAAAGCCTTGGCCGGGAATTGGGTTAAGCTTTTGAGGGGTCCAAGACAGATCCTCAACCATGTAGCACAAAACACGGCTAATGAGACAAGTTGCTACTCTGACGCTTGTGTTTCGATGGACCAGATCTCTGAACTCTCGAAACTCAAAATCAGGACAGGCAGAAGGAATTTGATCGCGTATTCCATGGTTCACAGGCAATCTCTTCGACCATATCTCTGACAGAGAACTGTCGGCATGTACAGAGTAAGACAAGCGTTGCAAGATGCAGAGGATGCCTGTCAAGGGATGCATAGCGCCATGTTCGGTTCTGTAGCAAGTGTGTGAAACCTCTGCCGGCAGTGCAATCTTCAGCTTTTCTGGCCCGCTCAGGGAAGATGCACACCAGAAATTATCATAGGCTGTCGTTTGTTTCGTGTATGCAAAAACGGAGAATCCTTGTCAAATCGACAAGTACTGCGCCTCCAATGAGGGGCACATAATTTGAGGAAGGACAAAAGTGCCAAGATCTTGAAGCCCGAAGGTTAATGTGACGCAAAAGCTTAAGTAATTCTTGGGGTCTGTGTAAGGCATTTCGCAAAGTTGGATGCTTGGTTCGCTGCTCACTAAAGTAACAATAATTTTGGAAGGAACGGCCTCAGGTACTATCTTTTCGAGACAGGTAAGAGGGAAGTACCTACCTTCCTCTCATCCGGGTAAAGCTGACTACTGAACTTGACTCGCACGTCTCAACCTCCATCAAAACGTTGACAGTAGAGGCTTTCTTTGAAATCCTTTATTTCGACACAAACAACATTATCCGACTACCCCCTTGCTAAGGCTCTAGCGCCAATTTCCTGCAAGACATTTCTGTGCCGCCCATCGAAGCGGCGCCCCCGAGTCCTGGGCCACACACAAGATGTGTCGATGCCAAGAACGAGGCAAAGAAGTATGGGGCTACCTACAGTATGACGAAGTGTGTAACCTCGAGTCCATCGACTAAGCTCGCATGGATGTACACGGACCTGTTTGCCTGTACCGACGGAGCTGACGGTATCGCGACCTGGATCGTCGTTTTGCCAGCGAGCAAGCCACTGTCTCGCCGTGGGGGAGACAAGACCTCCATAACTTTCTGAAGGTTAACCGTTCATTTGAAGCTTTTGCTTACTTGTTTCTAAGATAAATTCTCACGTAATGGTACCAGTTGTCGTACCAGAATTCTTGTCCTCCTGCGAAACCCGTTCCCCCTTCACTCAGACCTGTCAAATAACTAGATACATACAGTGTCCGGTCATTCACCTATATACCCGAAACCTTTATTGAAATTTATGGAACCCCATTGACTTTGTTTCTTTCTAATCGGCGACCAAAACCGAAATGTGGAATAACCAAGGTAAAGAGGTTTGTTAGAATCCCCACCAACCTTGAAAGAAGCTTGACTGACCGGAAGGGAAACAGCCTCAAATGTGGTCTACGCACGACTTGGCTTGTGCCCACTGTCGAGCACGAAAGATTAGATGTGGAAGAGAACGACCGCAATGTGAAAGTTGCAAGCGTGACGGCGTTGACTGTCGATACTCGTCTCCCGGTAAGCGTGTCAACCATGTCAAACTCTTGTAAGTCTGGGAGCGTCATTTGGTCCCCCGCAACTGGCGCACAAAGGCTTACAAATTTCTTTGTGTTTCAGGTGTCAAAACTTTGAGACGCTCGAAGGCCAATTGCACAGTATACAAAACGATCTCTCAGACCTAACATCACTTGTCAAAGGCGGGAGTAGTGTGAGATCCTTATCCCTTCCCGCTGAGGAATGGGTTCCCGAGAACCATGCTGGGACGGACTCGGCAGCGGTCTCTCATACAAACCGTCATATTGTCCGGAACACATCACAGTCGCTTGATCGTTATCATGGCCCATGCTCTCTCTATGCCCTTTGTAAGGAATTTCAAGATGATCCGTTATTTTACATCTCAGAGAACAATATCTCAGGACAAAGCGCTGTTCCTGAGCAAGTGTTGTTACAAGAGATGATTAACGAGGCAAGCAATGAACCTCACTTAGACATGCTGTCTCATCCCGCCGGCATATGTCTCCCACCTAGACAATTCCTCAACCTTGTCATTGGTCCCTTCTTCAAGAACATTGATTATGCGACTGACGTTTTTGTACGATCTAATTTTCAACCTCATGTCGATCGAATCTACTCACAACCTATTGGACCTTCAGATGAGGGCTGGGCTGTCTGCTTCAATGCCATTGTCCTTCTTGGTATCAAGAAAGAGCCCACAATCCAGGGTAACAGTCATTTCGTTCAAACACTCTTGCAAACATTGAAAGTGGCAATCAATAATCCCCGAGTCTTTCTAACGCCAAGGCTTGTTAACGTGCAGGCACTTGCTCTTCTGGTAAGATATTCATTGGCTTGTATGGGAAACCTAACTGACTGTCGAGTTAGAGTTACGTGGCTGAGCAGTACAGTACAACTTCACTTGCGGAACTTGTTTTCGCTCAAGCTTGTTTGTTGGCTCGGACGATGGGCCTTCATCAAAGCAATGCATCTTCCAACGATCTACCTCCCGAGGATATATTGGAACGACACAAGGTTTTTCGATCATTATATATTCGAGATAAAAATATTGCAATAATCAGAGGATCCACAGCCTGGCTGCCAGTCTATGACTCCGGTATTCCCCCTTCAATTGACGGTGCCGAAACAGGAACTCCCGACTTCTTGGCCCGCCTAGAATTAGCGAAGATTCAAGATGAGGTCTACCAAGCATTCCACGCTGCAGGTGCTCCCACTTTCCACCCCTCAAGACATAGTCAGATACTGGCACAGTTGCAGCAGAGACTGGAGCAGTGGTCTTCAACTTACAGCATCATGCAGAGGGCTTCCATGTCCACCGAAACATGTTCTCTCATGTTATCTTTCTTTGCAACAAGGATCTGCTTAAGAAAAGGCAATGATGATATGAGATCCACTCAGGCCTTTAAGGATGCAAAAGCATGCTGTCTTGTCTTTTTACTGGCTACAACTGCAAAGCCAGATGGGCGTCTTTCCGAGAATCTGAAAGAGGTACTGGATCAGCACAACTCTCTCGACCCACCTAGCTCAAAAAAGGCGAAAAGAAACTCGCGAACTCAAATGGCCTTATCCGAACATGATGATTCTGCGACGTCAGCCCTTCCTCGGTTGGCTGCAATGTTCCCGCTAGCGGCTTCTTTTATGGTTGCTAGAGGCATCTTGCTGCAGCCAATAGAAGAAGCGGACAGCAACCCTGGTCGGCCAGAAGAGGAAATATCACTTTTGGAGGCTCTCCGAGATCGATTTGCAACGGCTGCGGAGCAGGCACATGTTGATAATCTCGCTTTAAGTTTCAGTAGAGTCTTGGATCTACTAGTTCGGATCGTGCGACAAAAGCGATCACCTAAAGCAAACAACACCCCTTCTTTGGCCTTCAACGAGCTGCCGAGTCTTCATTCAACAAGATCATCTAGCTCTTTACAGGAGAGTGTGGTGAGCTCCTTCAGAGATACACCACCAGGCCACGAGAATTTCTCAACGGTCAGTTCCATCAGTGAAGCCGTCTCAAATTCTTCTCTTCTGTTACCATTTCCTCAACCATTGGAGGATCCGAACAACGGCTCACCGTGGTTTGGTAATGCAGGCCATGGCATTGGGCTCAGCAGCACACCTGTTTCAATGGCATGGCCTGTTCAACATAAGCGGCAGTCTGAGGAAGCCGATCACCTAACCAAGAGACCAAGAATGTCCTGTCAAGAAGAATTTTTTGACATTCCTGCGGCATATCCTGATCACAGTTCACGTACAGAAGAAGACACTCTATTCACTTTCGACTTTCTGAACACAGGAGCGGATATTTCGGTTTTTGATATGGAAGACTAGTCTATGTATCTATTTTTGTTTTTGCTTACGGAATAATTGGTGTTTCCGTTATTTTAAGGCATAGTATAAAACTTGCTCTACTTGCCCATGTTCTTAAACAAGGTTCTAATGGAATATATACGAAACGGACGTACGAAACACTTGGACTGACTCACGGTGCTGGTTTGACAGCGACAATAAACACGCTACACGTATCATTTTTCTTCCAATCTACTTGAATGGTCTTTTTGAAATTTGTATGCACGCTTGACTGTCAGGCGGAAGACCATCTCCAGAGCAATATCAATAGAGATGCTGGGCATTCTTCGCCGTCCATATCCTGACACAAAAGCGCTACGTGTAGCATTTCCCGCAAAGGCTGACCTCTTCTTGCAAACTCTGCTGCTATGTTCTGCTTCCGTCGCGCTTGAAGTCTTATCACAAGCGAGCCTCGTTAGCAAGGATATCGCTCTGATCAAATGTCGTTTCACCTTGGCAGCAGCCTTTGTGTCACAATTTTCTGTGGCCTCGTTTCCAGAATCTATCCCTAACTCGAATGTGCCGCTGATATCATGGTTTTAGTGCGGATTGTTCATCTGGCCTCGCTCGGCGAGGATAGTCTTGGGCATTGTCAAGTATCGCAGCAGCTGTGCGACCCTTGCTCAGCACCAGGCAGTTTAAGTGCTTTATACCCAGGCTCCCCGTATTTGAACCTATTTTTAAGTTTCCTGAATGTGTAGGCTGCAGCTGAGAGGTGGTTGCCTAAGTAGCACGACTGGTTGAGATGTGAATCGATATACGAGGTGTTGTCGTGTCGAGAGCCTGCTCCTGATGCCGAGTATTCTATGGCAAAAGTCGTGCCCAAACCGAAGAAGGCGGAGGGCGCGGCATGATCGTGTTAAAAAGACACCCGGCTTAGTACTAAGGTTTTATTTGCATATGCGCAATCTATGGAGTGCCAAAAATAAAGTCACAATTAAGACTTAACCACGAGCGAAGTTACTGGAACCAGCAATCCGGTACCTGAGGCTCTTCGGAAAGAGACTTGCCTTCGTGGTACCAGACACTCTCGCAAGCAGGGCTTCGCCGTTATGTGTAACCACGACTCTCTGAAAATAGCCAGGAAATGTGTTAGAAACAGGGTTTCGAGGCCTTCGTTTGCCTTGTTTGTTTCATAGAGTTTTACAGTAGGCGATAGGAATGAGACCTGAAGCGTTGCAACACAAACTACATGCACGAGCATCATTGTTTGAGGACTATTCAATTATATTGGACCTAGTCTAACTATCTGACAGATGAGTACTTTCTATCTTTTGGTCATCAATGCAGTCGCTCGCTTGCAAATCCGAAGAATTCTAGTTAGCTGCAGCGGGTTCGACAGGCTTCTTTCGTTGCAACAAACAGTGTCGACCCCATTTTCTCTTGAATTTGTCTGGAATGAAGGACAAATCAGGAACCCAAAGGGTCCTTGCAACCAGATGTGTCTTGGCAGCGTCAAGAAAAGGTTCGCACTTAATAATCTGCCAGTTCTTGTCGTCTGCAATGTAGTCGGGCTCGTTTGGTGGCAGAGAGTCGTTTCTCTCGGGGTATTGAGTATCGACCAAGAATGAACACGCGGGGAGCTCAGTGTACTTGCCCAGGTCCTCCTCATTATGGTCATTCATACCAGCCGTGGGAAGCCAAGTACCACTCCAAAAGCCGAAACCGATCTCAGCTTCAGCGAATTCGCCAGGCAGAAGACCTCTGAACTCGGAGCGCACAAACTTTGCGTGCATGTCCCGAGGCAGAAAATAAGAAGAGGGAAAGCGATACCACTCTTTTCCGAAGCAGACGGTATCCTCCTCACGACCAATGGGTTCCTTGCCATCTGTACCATCCCAAAGGGGAGAGTAGATTTTCGTAGGTCCAGAGTAAGCGGACCAGATACCGTATACTCGGAAAAGAGCGACATCAATCGATGAGATCATAGTGATCGTTACCACCAATAGCTTCAGCTTCGCGGGTATCTTTCCAACCAGCGTCTTGGGATCGGAGTTGCCCAGAGCAGTTAAAATCATATGCAGGGAAATGGCTGCGTTAAGTGCGAGGAAAGGATAGGCCGGGTACATAAACCTCTCCTCCTTGTGAGGCTGTGCGCTGAAGATAGCCAGCCACATATAGAAAGGCGAGAGAAAAACAACAGTTCTCAAACCAGTCTGAAATCCTTGGCCAGATGGTGAAATGATTTTCTGAAGAATGAAGAGAGGTAGGGCGGAAAGGGCTAGAACAAACCAGAGGTTGAAGTTCAAGGCCAGATTCTTGAAGTAGAATGACCAAGGTTCTGTTCCATATAGCTCTGGGCCATGGTTTGATGAGAAGATGTTATACTTGATAATGTTCCATGTCACAGAAACCTGTTTCTTGTAAAAGAAGAGGTTCACAAAGTAATCACCGGCCTAGAAATATTAGACAGAAGTTCAAATGAGGGAGGCAAAACACTTACGAGGAGCAGAACTGCGGAAACTACACCACGGCCAATACGAACAAATGCTTCCCACAATGCTGTCTTATCACCGAATGCAAGCAGGACGAGTTCCTCGAGCATGAAGGGCGCGCAAAGAGCCGCAGCAAAGGGCCATCCCAGAATTCCGGCGGCGGCAAACCAGAACATACCCTGAGAAGTCTTGAGCCCCTCTCGCCAGTTCATAAAAGCTGCAGCTCCCACAGTAACGAGGTACATGGCAAAGCTTGATGGCAGGTAGGCCGTGCTCGCGTGAAAGTTTCCCGGACTGGCGACAGTCGCGATCAAGAAAAAGAGGCCAATTCGACTGTTGAGTGTGGTACTCGTAACCATGAAGAGAATCGTTTGCGTGAGGGCACAAATGAAAGCTAGTCCAAAGCGCACAAAGTAGAATTCGGCAACCTGAACATTTGGCGTCAATCACCCTCTTTCGTATATTTTATCTTCTACAACTCACCTTATTCGAGTGAGGAAATAGTCGGCGCACATTGCCGACAATGGCGTGCAAGGCAACGTAGAGCCAGCTGCGAATAGCATAATCTGGTGAATATTCCCAGGTTTGCAGACCGTAGCCATGGGACAAATAATGGGTCGGTTCCCAGTAATTGAAGGTCTCATCGCAATCTTGAATCGGAGCGAACCAGGCTGATACGAGAGCGGCACCGAAGAACCAGTAGAAGGCAGAAATCGGTTGCATTGAATATGCGCTTGGGGCTCTAGAATGAGAAAGCAATGGTTAGTGGATGAAGTGGGATGAAATAATGGTAATACTTTTTCTTTGCATGACTAGCAGCTGGATGCACAAACTGCCGTTGCTGCGACTGTTGCGCTGTGCTTGGAGCCATCGTTGCAATCAATTTCGATTTCGACTTAAGTTGGTGATGGTTTACAAGGAGAGAATGTTGTCGTCACGTCATGGTGAGTGGATAGAAGAAGTGTGGGTATGGAATTTGGAGCTTCTTTCAACAGTTGGGGGAAGGATACCCTGCTACAGCGCTACCTGCCACTAACACTACTTGTAGGTAACGTACCTTAGCCATTACCGAGGCGCGTGGCTCACCGAAGGTGAAGCATGTGGAGCATGTAGTTGTGGGGGTGCTAGGGATGAGCTAGCGCCGGGAGGTAGGGCCCACTTTATTGTTCACCTTGAATTTTTTCCTGTAGCGCTAGTAAGGGCGGGTCTTTTAGCCATGAGGAAGAGGCGCCGAAGATTTCTGATTTCTTAATCTCGACTTTTGCGCTTGTCGCATGCAAACTTGTCTTTTAATTTCTCACACATGAAATTTGTATGACAATCGAAGGCCCTTAAACCATTCATTGATTTTATAGGATCGACAAAAAGAGCAGCGCCAATAACACAACATGTCCGGTTTTCAGATCCCCGGCCTCGGACAGGCCAAACCCAACGAGACCCTACCACCTCTACCTGCCGATGTTCTCGCTGCCGCTGCAAGCGTCCAAGATGCAGAGATCGCAAATGTTGCTTCCAACGATACCAAAGATGAGCCATCAGCGCCTACTTCTTCAGAGACAAAGCCCTCTGAGGCTCCGCCAGCACCAGTCGCAGATTCGGATGCCATGGCTGTCGACCAGCCCGAAAGCCCACCATCTCTCACAAGTGCTCTGGAGGCTGCGCTCGGCGGACTCAACCCTACACCCACGGCTCAACTACCTGGTACAGCGAACACGGAGACTGTACCGCTTCAGAACGATCAAGGCGACAACCCGGAATGGGAAGTCGACTCTTCTCCATACGAGTCATCCTCAGAATCAAGCAGCTCTGATTCTTCCGACGAAGACTCAGACGATAACGAAGGTTACGAACTTTTGGGTGTGGAAGAGACTGCGCGCCTGCTTATGCAGGCGGAAGGAGGGTCTGATGATGAGGGCGATCGAGGAGCTACTGGTACAAGATCGGCTCAGGTTCGAACAAAGAACGAAATTGTTGAAGAAGTTATTCCCAGGCCCGATGTTACAATTACACCCGAGATGAAGATTGAAGAGCTTGGGGCTATCGAGCACATTGTCGAGAACATCATGCTGATCAAGGCCTTCACCCCTGGAGAATATCAGGTTCTCGATTCTGGCTCCGTGCTATGCACTGCTGAAAGAGTTGTTATCGGTGCTATTGCAGAAACGATAGGAAAGGTTCTACAGCCCATGTATACTGTGCGTTTCACATCAGACCAAGACATGAACGACTTGGGACTACAGGTTGGACAAACGGTCTTTTACCCTGTGGACCATGCCTCGTATGTCTTTACCGAGCCATTGAAGAACATGAAGGGCTCAGATGCCAGTAACCTTCACGACGAGGAAGTTGGCGATGATGAGATGGAATTTTCGGATGATGAGAAGGAGGCCGAGTATAAGCGAGCGTTGAAGCAGAAGAAGAAGGATAAGTGGAAGAAGGACTCTGCCAAAGGAGGCAAGGAACCCCATCCCCTGCGACAAGAATCACGGCCGGACGGAAGTCTCCCATATGACGATGACGAAGATGGTCCTTATAAACCCCTAGCACGACCACCAGGTTATGGTAGCGGCCCCTCTACAACCGAGACATACGAATCCCCATCAGGGAGAAAATTTCACCAGCGAGGAGGACGCCGTGGCGATTCCAGGGGACGTGGAGGTCGTGGACGAGGTTCTGCACGTGGTGGAAGAGGAGGCTTCAATCCGCCTAGGGATGGCTACGCATTACCTCCTCAAGGGGCCCCTCAGCACGCCCAACAAGCTGCTCCTCCCGCCCCATGGGCCGGTTCTCAACATCCCGCTCAAGGCGCACCACCCACAATTCCCAACTTTGGCTTCCAAATACCAGGTTGGCCTCAGCCGCCTGTTCAGGGAAACACTGCGGCAATTCCTCCTCCGCCTCCCGGTTGGCCAGCTGCACAGGGTCAACAGGGTGCTAACGGCGGATCATATGTCAACCCAGCTTTCTTTGCTGCGCTGATGTCTACTATGCAGGCTCAGCAGAATGGGCAGTCGCCCTGGGGGCAACAGCAGCAGCCTCCCAATGGTGGAAGTGGCCAGGGTCAGTAAACAATTTTTTAACATGTGTAAGTCATCAGCGGCGCTTGGTCTTTCTTTGGGGGATTATAGACAATAGGATTAATTACCTTGCGGAAGAATATCATGATATAATTATACTCTTTCCGAGTCGATTCATAAAAATCTGTCAGGCCACAATTTAGATACTTTCAAGAACAAGATCTTATTCTATGCTAACTATACGCGAAACCTCATATGTAATCCGTCGCTCATGATGTATGATTCGAGACAAGCGACTCAGCCAGGAGACAGCTGCTCTTGAAGCATAATTGCACAATATCAGTCATTCACAGGTCGCTCCACTTCTGTTCGGTCTTATCAGAGAAGTCGTAGAAACCCAGTTCGTACACAAGGCCGAGAGTCATGCGAGCATGCTCAAGCATATGATCGAAAGAGAGGTACTTAATGCTGTCATCTGTACCGTGGATATGAGGGTCAGAGTACTCAAAGGCAGACTCGATGACAAAGGCCGAAGGGTAGCCGGCCTTAGAAGCGGAAGCGTGGTCGGAGCAGGCATAGCCGCACTTGGTCTCGACCCAAGGAATACTGCAGTACTAGAGGCAAGAGTTAGCATAAGAAGGTGAGAAAAAGTTGAGAGAAACGAACCTCTTCAACAACAGTCTTAATAAACTTAGTCAGGCCAGGGTCAACGAAGTCAGTAATGACCCCAACGCTCTCGGGTTGTCCGGCATCGAGAGTCTTCTGGACGTAGCCAGTCATATCTTGCTGAAGCATAGCCTTAACATCGCGGCCATTCTCCTCGTACGCCTTGAAAATAGCCTGGCTTCCGAGCAGACCACCCTCTTCAGCGGAGTACCAGTGGAACTCGATGGTGTTAGGAGCCTTGCCCTTAACAACATCCTTAGAGTTTAGGAGAGCGCGGAAGACTTCCATGATGGTGACCGTGCCACTGCCATCATCATCAGCACCTGGGGCCGCAAGGATGGAAGGAAGGAAGAGGTTGATGGAATCCTGGTGAGCGCCAATTACAACAGTGCTGTTGGACTGGCCAGGAATGGTCGCAATCACAGAATGTTGCTTCCATGTGTGAGGGAAACTCTCGGCGAAAACGGTATCCTCAGCGCCGGCGTCCTTGATAATCTGTCTGACTTTCTCGAGAACCCAGTCGGAGGACTGAAGGCCATAGTCGGACTTGAAGTATCGGGTGTGGAAGCTCGTCAACTTTTCGAGGTTGGCCTGCATATTCTTCTTCTCCAGGTTCTTGGAGAGATGCTTGACGTCGTCTTGCTTCACGCATTTCTTGGGAAACGTGACTGTGCTCTCAGCGTTAATACCTCTGGAGCCCAGCGAAGGTGTGTCGGTGATGTCCATAAAGTTTTGGCCGTTCTATTGGTTGTTAGAGCCGACTGAAGCTGAGAGTAATGATATCAAAGACTTACACGGCGCATCTCCCACTTCTCCTCCTCAGTCACCCATTGCGTCTTGCCCGGGGCTGTCTCGATCAGGAACAGCTCGTCGGGCTGTAGAATGACGTTGTCAGCCTCGGCAGTTTCGATAAAGCGAGCAGACACGGCAGGCAAGCAAGTCGCCAAAAGAGAGGCATGTGAGAACTTCATTGTAACTAAAGATGTGACGATTGAGGTGATGAACGAAAAGAAGATGATAGATATCTGGGAGAGGTTGTCAAGACGACGCGCGGAACTGCCTGGAGAGATAAGATCCGAGACAGGTACTATGACGATCACGTAAGGTAGATACTTGCCGGTTTGGGTTATAGCGGTCATGGCTTGGTCGTGTGATTGCCCCGGAAGGTGCGGCGTAGAGACCCGGTTGCCATGAGGGGCTACCCCAACGGTACCTGCTTCTTGTCAGACAATGAAGCTAAGCTATGAATCTCCTTCCTAATCGATAGTTACCGTTTTCCCCTTATAAAAGCTCGGTGCTTCTCAGAATGGTCTGGTATTGAAAGCTATTGGGTAGGCTAACTGAGGCCCTTATATTATCTTTTAGGTGCTTTCGGTTGTCAAGATTGCCTTTGATTACCGTTAAAGCCATCACGGTATCATGAGAGCTTAAGGGTGGCTTCGCGCATAATGGTAAACTCAAAACCAAGAACTATTTTCCGGCAAGTTTAACTTTCGGTAGTTTATTGATATGTCTCTATGCTTAGGGGTGCCTTGAGAGAAACACCTAATTCAGTCGCAAAACCCCATGCTGATTGCTAGCAAGAGACTCCTAACAATCCACAAAGAGTTTTTGCTGTGTTTAGGTCTCTCTCACATTACTAATACCTAGGTCATAAATAAATTAGTTACTAGTTTTGTCGGGAGCTGCTGTATGTAAAACGACCTCCAGTGTGCCATCTGCCCGTAGTTTTTAGAAGCTATCATGACAACAATGTTTACATTGCGCAGCAACCTTTCAAACTCATCACCCTATGAACAAGATATGACTGAGTTGTGCAAAGAACTTGGACTGCTCACATTTTGAATTTCTTTGTTAGCCTTAGGGGATGAAAGACACTCAGCGCCTGGTTGGATTGTCTTTGTTAAACAAGACTTGTTCATGAGTGAATATGGAATACCGTCAATCAACTGGGATATCTTTAGACTTAGGAAGTGGTTTGTTTTGGTGCCTATAGAGTTCATATAATAAGGAGTCTTTGTCAACCAGAACAAGACCTTCATAAAGACATAGATCATTGTTCATAACAGGGCATTCTTCAAAATGATGCAATGATGCGAAAAAGAGATAAGATGCGCGTGTATGCTCCGTTCTAATCATGTTCGGACTTCCGTATCAATTCCATAACAATTCTAGCAAAGCATAGCTTTCTCGATACCCTAATCGAATCTTGATACCATCACGATGCCACTCAAGAAATTCAACCAAAATACCAATCCTAAGGGGAAAGGCAAAGCCAACGCTGCTACACCTAGGCAACCCAAAGTCGAGGCTACTGCACCAAGTCATTCTATGCGACAAACGCGTGCCCGCTCCAGGCTGAACAATGCGCCTCCTCTGATGGAGGAGCTTGATTATAGAGGTCGGCCGGTTGGCCCCCTGCCTGCAGAGCCCGATTTCATATCGTTCAATGAGGTTCTCCGAAGGCTTGGGGGTACAGAGAATAAAGCTAATCGGGAAAGGAGGACGAGGATCATCCTACATCGTCGTGCAGCCGCTTCAGTTGCTGGTCGTTCCTATCAAAATCAGTCCTCAGGCCTGAGCTCCTCTTCACGTCCTGCAGCTGGATCGGCGAACCTGTCTCCATCTCCAGGTCCAAGCGTACACTCAGAATCTTCAGTTGATTCTTCTCCAGCAATATCAAGTCTTCCTGATTGGGATCAGGATCCAAACTCAAGCTCAGAGCTTTCATCACCACAATCCTCTGAGCTCTCGACACCCTGGCCTTCCAGCCCAGATCCGACCCGAAACTCAGCCCCAGAGCCACCATCTCCAGCAGCACCAGCGCATGAACCTACCCCACCACCTCCATTAGCTGGACTCTCCAACCTAATTCCATCCTCAGGTACTAGCTCTAGCTCAGATTCAGGAGTCGCTACACCAAATTCACCGAATAGAACTTCTCCACCCCAAGACCAGCCAAGTCCTGACACCCTTAAGGTGGATATGCTTGTTGCTATGGGCGAAGAGCAACCGAGTAGTGACGGGCACGAAAGTCATGGTGACAGTCGTTCTGGAAAGCCACCACATGATGATTCCGATAAGGATGGATGTAGAAGTGGTTATGACCCTTCAAATGAGGTCACGTCTGATGACACAGAATTCACTGGCTCTGGGTCTAGTTCTTCATATGAGGACCGTGACGACAAGAACAACAATGCCTCGGATGGGCCATGCTCTGGGCCATCTGGTTCAGGCGGTCCCCGTGATCCTCCTAGTTCCCCCGGTCTTCCACTTGGTGCTGGTTCTTCTGGCAACCAGGGGGGTATCAGCGGGTATGATGCCGACAATGAGATCGCTTCACGGCAAGAGGACCTCCCAGCTGCACCTCTTAGCCGTCCTACTGGTGGGGGCTCTGATTCAACCCATACGCTCGAGGCTGAAGAATCGGACACCGAAATCAGTCCGACCCTGACAACGAGGCAGAGAAGCCCAACTAACCCTTCGACATGTGTCCCTGAATTCTTCTCGCCTAGGCGCAATGGCCAGCATAGACGATCAAGCCGTCCTGCTGAAGTAATACTCTCACCCCCCTACGCTGCCTGCTTTGGTAGTCAAAATGATAGCGAGGCGAGCGACCGTATCAAAGAGCATCGCAAAGCCATAATGCAGACCGCTCAACAAGCTATCCAACTGGAAAGTTCTCCTACCAGTTCCGACGGTTACGTTGGGAAGCGTAAACGATCTTGTGACGATTACGATACTTCTACAACGGGAATGAAAAGGCGTCAAACCTCATCACTGCAACCGAATACTGCGACTTCAACAACCACAATCACTATCACGCAGTCTTCCGTTGTGGCAACTGAGGTTGCTGGGCATCAGCACGGTGTCCCTGACACTGCTGGCGATAGTCCCATATGCGATATCACATACGCAAAGATGGCCACTCCTATGGATGACATATCCTCGGGCGAACTGAGCCCGCTCGTCATGCCGTCTTTCGATCAGTGAGTTAAGGTACTAATCCCTTCTCCCAAAATAAACTAACACTTCTAGTGAAATCCCAGGTATATACGGCTCCGGTCTGAGGGCTCGTCGCCATTATGACTGGTACGAGCAGTGGCATTATGTCGGATACGAGTGCTACCATGTTCATCCTTGTAAACATAACCCAGGAAGGGAGTGCCACGATTGCCATAATGAATGGCACAAGGCTTGGGCTCGGTTCTTCAAGGCCGAGGACCTTCTGGAAGAAGCAGCTGCAAACCCTGAGAAGTATTTGAGAGAGACAGGCCTGGATTTGCGCAAAGACTTTTTGGGAGCCTTGTTGCAGGGCGTAACTTGGGAGACCAATGCACCTCACCTTCAGCCTCCCGCTGGCGGGAAGGTTCGAATTCATCCTGTACGACTAGCGAAACATAGGCTGGCCCTTGCTCAAATAGCAGCGCAGGGATGAATTGGCGGTAATGTTGGCGTTGTGTTGTTATAGTGTTTAAAATAATGGGCTATGTTTTGGTCGAGGTGTTAGACAGGTGTTATAGAGAATCGGTATAGAACAACAGTCGACTTACAAGTCGTTTCCTTTAATTTGCGCCATATATATGCTTCACCCCTTTTCGTGAATCCATGAGTTTCTTCTCATGGCCTAGACTGAGGTTCATAGTCCCATGTCCTCATCGCTTGCCTCATCAGACTCGCGACCACCACCCAGTTCCTCTTCGTCTCTTCGTGTTGCTTCTGTGCTTGCGCCGAGTTTCCTTACTCCTTCTACAACACCAATGACGAAACCCCTACTCTCTGCGAGCTCCATGGCCCCAACTCCTCGCAAACTCATGACGCCGTCGACTCCACTCTCGAGTTGGGCGGTACTGGACCGCATTTTTGCAGCCCTGACTTCTTGTAGATCTCGAAGTAACGAGCGCACTTCTGACGAGGACGCAATGTCGTCTGAGGCGTGAGCGAGGAGCATTTCTGCTACTTCGAACCAGTGATATGGCAGGGCTCCTGAATGCGCATCTGATGTGCAAGATGGAAGAAACGGCGGCGATAGCACGGTCTCGTCATCCATAAAGGGGTCTAGTCTTCTCGCATTTCCTTGACTATCTGCTCTTGCTGGTGATGGAGGCGGTGGTGCCCATCCTTTAGGGTCGATCTTTGTCTCGTGATGAACAATGTCGCGTAACGAATCGGGATGGAGCCAGGGGGGGGGGACAATGTTCGCGCGCCGTTGCTTTTTTAACAGTATCGCAAGCCATAAGGGTAAGTTACTTCGGTGCGGCGGTCGGAGGGTTGGTGTCGTTCCCTACAAGTCAGGTCAGCGGCGAGTCGAGCTTGTGTAGACGCGACAGGAACGCGCTCACCGATAGAAGATCAATGCTTTCTAGGCGTTGACGAGGGACGACAGTGACAAGTTCCATTTCACATAGAAATGCAGCCTCAGAGGGAGTTAACCCCGAAGGAAGCGGTAAGGCCATTTTGGGTGATCCAATGGAAGTCTAGTTTCTCGAGTTGCAGGATATAAATTGAAGGTTTTCATAGAATGCCCCTCACTTGTAGGGAGCTTCTAAGTGTCAGTGTGTCAACCCCACCACTGCCTAGGTAAGGTAGAGCTCGAAGCATCATTTAAACGGTGTTGATAACATAGAGGTGTTTCTAACAACGAAACTCGAACA
The DNA here is from genome assembly GCA_002980475.2 of Fusarium beomiforme. Taxonomy (NCBI): domain Eukaryota; kingdom Fungi; phylum Ascomycota; class Sordariomycetes; order Hypocreales; family Nectriaceae; genus Fusarium; species Fusarium beomiforme. Next base: position 62,177 of record PVQB02000525.1, on the reverse strand, counting down.
ATTTTTCTTATTCTTCCTCAATTTCATTCCCACATGGTGTGCCTTCTGATCAGATAGTATTGAGACTAGAAACAATCGCAAGGTTTAGTACTCAACTCTATGCCACACAATCCCTGAGGTTTGAATACCATCATTGTCATGACTTGCCAATGATACAGATATCAGTCAGCTATGGTCGATGCCCTCCTATTTGAATATCTCTATCTAACTCCGAAATCGAGTCTTCCGGGGTGTCTGCCAAGGTTACAACTGGACTTCCGAGCGTTCAGTTCACTCTTAAGCTAAATCAAGGAACGACTAGGTTTAGACCGGATTACTTATACTAAGGAAAACCCTACACAATATCTCTAAGCACTTCAAGTACATGATTCTTACGAAATAGAATGATATCACTGGAGTCAGGAATGCTTGGCAATTATGGAATACAGCCCGGTGTAAGACTCACACGGCGCGTGCAGGGTAAATGTTCAGCTCCACCGCCGATGCGGGACCACCTCGAGAAAGGCGTGGTACTCGGTATCCTCTTGGCATCCAAGTCATGAGGTATAAATAAACCCGATCATTGAGAATCATTTAATTCCACAGACACAGAAGCCTCCCACTTTAGCCCAAAAACTGCAACATACACGATGGCGTCAACTGAAAACCTCCCTCCCGCCACGTCCCCTTCTCTTATACTTACAAACCCCACTTCCTCTGAGCGAGAGCTTCTATGGAAGGGCACTCATCCCCATTGGGGGGCTGCCTTGTCTATGGAGGACTACATTGCTAGAGAATACGATAATCTCGAAGCTCCTCTATCTCGAGATGGCGGTGTCACAAGCTGGATCCTGACTGATGGAGAACAAGAGCCAGGTGAAAGACCCCTCCTTTCATCCTGTGAGACATACAACAAAAGAGCCTTTGTTCGAACCAAAGATGGAAAAGCAAGAGATGGAACTGCTCATGGAGTGGCCAGTGTATTCACTCTCCCTGGGTATAGAGGAAAGGGTTTCGCGAGAAGAATGCTATCTTTACTGGCAGATGAGTTGAGAAGCAGACAGCAAAAGAATGAAGGGGCTGCCGATTTCTCTGTCCTCTGGTCAGATGTAGGACCCAAATTCTATAACACTGTTGGATGGAAGCCTTTCAGGAGCACTTATCTCGAGTTTCCAGTTATCGAGACTGAGCCAGCTTTTGATTCATCTCTGAAGCCTATTACTCTCGACGATATCCCCGACCTAGCAGCTCGAGATGAAGAGCTGCTTCGAGAGCAAATTTCGTCATCTTCTCGAGTCAGCGTCGCCGTTATCCCTGATATCACCACTATCAGATGGCATATCCACCGCGAGGACTTCATGTGCAGACACATTTTCTCTCGTTCACCTACTGTTCATGGTGCTGTATACACTCCAAGCGATGCCCCTAACTCAAGGATCTGGGCTACCTGGACTTGCAGCTTCTATGGAATGCTTGACCAGCCTGAAAAGAATATTGTACGTGTTATGCGTTTGGTTGTCGAGAATAAAAACATCTCAGATGAGACACTTGCCAAAGGCATCAGGGCTATCGCGAGTTTCGTCCAGAGACAGGCCAAGGAGTGGAAATGCTCCAAGGTTGAAGTTTGGAACCCCGAGGATCGAGTACGAAAGGTCACTGAAGGAATATCCACCTTAGAAGCCAAGTTCTGTGTTAGAGAGAACGACAACATTGCTAGTCTGAACTGGTTCGGAGACACGGATCAGGAAGTCGACTGGGTTGCTAACGAGAGATTTGCTTGGTGTTAAATTCTGACACGTAGCTGTTCAAGAGAAGCACAAAAGCAAGCAGCAATGTGATGGAGCCGAATTTAGACCAATGAGATTCCGATAAATATCATCGCTATGATCTATCTTCTTTTTCTAAGTGTTTTCCATTCCATGACCAACCCCATCCCTTTTCATGATATAATCACATTCACATCAAGCCGTAAACAATCACACTGGTGTATCATAACCATGCCAGGTCAACGCCTTCCCGCTCCCTGACTATTAAAATTCATTTCAATTCCTTAGTAGCTTCGTCCGAACATGGTCCACTTGTCGGCGTTACCCTGGCACTCAGGGTTGAGGCACTTGGTCTCACCAGGGACAATACCCTCGGGCTGCTCAAAAGGAACACACAGACTCTTCATGCCCATGGTGGCAAGCTTCTGGTTCTCGGGAACATCAGGCTGGTCCTCACGAGTGGTGAGCTCCTTGATACGGTCCTCACACTTGGGAACACCGCAGAAAGGAATGAGGACAACGTTCTTGTTGTCAAGTGCGGGGAGAACATCCTCCCACTTGGTGATCTGGAGACGGTGCTCTCGGAAAGACTTCTCGGCCTTACTGTACATGTCGGCCTGGATGGTCTCGAGAAGCTCGGGGATCTTGGTGGTGACGTCGGAGATGGCAATTTCTCCCTTCTCACCGGTATCACGTCGGGCAGTGCTGACAACGCCCTTGGCAGCATCCTTGGGACCAAACTCAATACGCAGAGGAACACCCTTGAGTTCCCAGTCATTGAACTTCCAGGCAGGAGTGTAACCCTCTCGCCAATCCGAGGTAACACGAACACCAGCCTTCTTGAGGTTCGTTCGGATCTCCTCAACCTGCTCCTCGTGCTTCTGTCGCTCTTCAGGGGTAGTCTTCTTGGTGATACCAACAGGGACGATAACAACCTGAGTCTTGGCGACCCGGGGAGGAAGAACCAGACCCTTATCATCACCGTGGATCATGACCATGACACCAATGACACGGGTAGAGAGACCCCAGGAGTTTTGCCAGACGTGAATGTGAGAGCCCTTGTTGGCGGGGTCCTCAACAGTGATATCGAACATCTTACTGAAGTTCTGGCCAAGAGCGTGAGAGGTGGCACCCTGAATACCACGGCCATTCGAAGGAATGTAACCCTCCACAGTGGTGGTATAGTAGCCACCGGCGAACTTCTCATTTTCGGTCTTTCGGCCACGAACGACGGGAACAGCCAAAAGCTTCTCGTAAACACCAGCGTAAAGCTCAAGAATCTCCAGCACCTCAGTACCAGCAAGCTCCTCAGTTAAATGAGCGGTGTGACCCTCCTGCCATAAGAACTCACGAGTTCGGAGGAAAGGAGTTGTTTGCTTAGCCTCCCAACGGACGACAGAGTTCCATTGGTTGAGGCGGAAGGGTAGGTCTCGGTGACTGCGAATCCACTTGGCATAATAGGGGTACATGACCGCTTCGGAGGTAGGACGAACCGCAACGGGAACCTCGAGGTCCTTGTCACCACTGAATATTTGTCAATTAAGGTTCATAAAAGTAACGTGGTTTGTATGGGCATCCTTACGCCTTAGTGACCCAAGCAAGCTCAGGGGCGAAACCCTCAACGTGATCCTTCTCCTTCTCGAGCGACTTGGACGACAGGAACATGGGGAAGTTGGTCTCGTCAACACCCATCTCCTCAATGTGAGCCTGGAACCACTTTCGGATCTCGTTCCAGATATGCATAGCGAGAGGACGGAGAACGAAGAAACCCGAAATCTCGGTGTAGTACTCGACCATCTCGGCCTTGAGAACGACCTCCTGATACCATTGGGGGAAGTTCTCGGCTTTGGACACTGTAATGCCAATGATCTCGTCTGCCTTCTTTCCACCAACGACGGGAAGGCTGGTCTGCTTAGCAGCCTTGGCAGCCTTCTCTGCAGCAAGACGAGCCTGCTTCTCGGCCTTCTTCAAGGCGCTCTTGGACTGTTCGGCGGCGCCCTCCATTTTGGTAAGATTCGTGTGTGGGTTGAAAGGTAATTGACAGAAGAATAACAGAGGAGAATTGTAGCTTCAAGGCAACCGAACAGTGGCTTGTGCGCCTTTAGAGAATCGAGAAGCAGAAGAGCGACGTTATCTTTTGAGGGTGAAGAAGGAGAAGAAAGGCTTCGGGGTGTGAGTCGAAGTAAAGGTCAGACGTGACTTTGTGCCCCGCAGTCGAGGCAAGTGCTGGTGCGGTGCGATTGCTTTGCCCCTCCTTCCCGGGCTTGACTCTCACGGCACCGCTAGAAATCTAGCCCAAAATTCAGGCCCAATCCCCTACTAGCCAATTATAACAGCGGTTGCATAGCTGCAAGGAAGTCCGATAACGCGGCAGGGGTCAGTTTTGGGGTTTCTGGGATCCGTGCACATTCTGTCAAGTGTCCTGGACTTCGGGTGGGGATCCGATTTACGCCCTGTAAGCCAGCACACAGCGGCAGCTGGCACCTGTTTCTGTCGGCGCCGGAATAACGCCACCCTCCGACAAAAAGTCCAGTCGAGGGGCACTGAAGCTTCACAGCTTCTGTCTGCGTACGGTAGCCTGCTGGTAGAATTTCCTGACTCCATCCCCACGTTGACTTAACGAAGCCGCCTTTTACCGTCAACGTTACCAATAGCTGCAACGATGGCTTCCATGTTCGAGCAGCCCCGAAACGGCACCCTTTTTCTGGGTGGCCAGAAGATCTCAGGTTCCGATATTCGAGACCAAAATGGTATGTCTGTCTATATCTTGTCCCGCCTTTTGCTACATGTTAGGGGGAAGTGGGGGGAGGCATGAGAGGTTGACAATGGATTTCAAATACAAAACACCTACTAATAGACTTTCAGTCCTTGCTACACAAGCAATCGCAAATGTTGTCAAGAGTTCTTTCGGTCCTAGCGGCCTCGACAAGATGATGGTGGACGATATTGGTGTATGCAACCTGGCCCTCGTTCCGCGCTCGACTATATCTCACATTTTATACTAGGATGTTACTGTTACCAACGACGGTGCCACCATTCTCAGCCTCCTCGATGTCGAGCACCCCGCCGGCAAGATTCTCGTTGACCTTGCGCAACAACAAGATAAGGAAGTCGGTGATGGTACCACATCCGTCGTTCTGATCGCCGCCGAATTGCTGCGTCGCGGAAACGAACTCATGAAGAACCGGATACACCCGACCACTATCATTACGGGATACCGACTTGCTTTGAGGGAGGCTATCAAGTACCTCAACGAGAATGTTAGCATCAAGGTTGACGACCTGGGTCGTGAATCTCTCCTTAACATTGCCAAGACTTCCATGTCCAGCAAAATTATTGGAGCCGACTCGGATTTCTTTGCCAACATGGTTGTAGATGCTATGCAGGCTGTCAAGTCCACCAACAATCGAAACGAGACCAAGTACCCTGTCAAGGCCGTCAACATTCTCAAGGCCCATGGAAAGAGTGTATTGGAGTCTGTTCTTGTTAAGGGGTACGCCTTAAACTGCACTGTCGCCTCGCAAGCTATGCCCACACGGATCCAAGATGCCAAGATTGCTGTTTTGGACATGAACTTGCAGAAGGAGCGCATGAAGCTTGGTGTTCAGATCACTGTTGATGACCCTCAACAGCTTGAGCAGATTCGAGCTCGTGAGTCTGGCATGATTCTCGAGCGAGTGGAGATGATTCTGAAGGCCGGTGCCAACGTCATTCTCACAACAAAGGGTATTGACGACTTGGTGCTGAAGACTTTCGTTGAGAAGGGTGCTATGGGTGTGCGAAGGTGTAAGAAGGAGGATCTTCGACGAATTGCCCGAGCGACTGGTGCCACAATGCTCAGCACACTTTCTGACCTTAATGGCGACGAGAAGTTTGACCCCTCTTATCTAGGATACGCCGAGGAGGTTGTCCAGGAGCGCATTTCTGATGATGAGTGCATTTTGGTCAAGGGCACCAAAGCCCACTCTTCTGCTTCTTGCATTCTCCGTGGCCCAAATGATTTCACCCTCGATGAGATGGAACGATCAGTCCACGACTCATTGTGTGCTGTTAAACGAACTCTCGAGAGTGGCAGCATCGTCCCTGGTGGTGGTGCTGTTGAGACTGCCCTCCATATCTACCTTGAGGAGTTTGCCGGTACTGTTGGCTCCCGAGAACAGCTCGCCATTGGCGAATTCGCTCAGTCTCTTCTTGTTATCCCCAAGACCCTGGCCGTCAACGCTGCCAAGGACGCCGCAGAGCTTACCGCCCAGCTTCGATCAAGACACGCGCTGTCACAGCGCATTGCTGAGGGTGACGGCAGCGAGGATGAGAAGACCATTGCCAAGAAGAAGGGCTACAAGAACTACGGTCTTGATCTCGCCAAGGGCAAAGTTGTTGACGAGATTAAGATGGGTGTACTTGAGCCCAGCCTCAGTAAGGTTCGACAGCTCAAGAGTGCCGTTGAGGCCTGCATCAGCATCATGCGTATCGATACCCTGATCAAGTTGGACCCTGAGCAGCGGGAGGATGACGGACATGGACATTAAAGTTGAAGTGTAATGAGTTCGGATTGTCAGGTATAGAATCAAAAGCTTGGGTGTCCGTTCATAACTGAATGTTTAAACTCATGATCTTGTGTGATATCAGGTCTATTATAGGATGGAGTGCATATAAATGTACCTGTATGTAGATTCAAGTAGATAAAAGTCAATAATGCCGTTTGTTAAGTCTATTAACTTTTCCTTTTTGACTGTGGCTCCATCACTCAATGTCAATTTTGAAGTATGCATGCTGGGTATTATGAATGAAGTTAGGTTAGTCATCAGCCAGCATTCTCGATCGCGTGGGGCTGAGTTGCTTAAGGAACCTCGAAAATGCTGGCTGAGGCGAAGCCTCACTGATTAACCAGGCTTTGATAGCAGATATCGTGTATCGGTTTTCTTCACACTTCACATACTTAGATCTCTTCGAATAAACGCAATGAAATTCAATTAGCACAACCTTCACACGCGAGATGCATCTCGCACTCACTCTCCCACTCTTATCTTCCCCTCAATCCTCTCGCTGAGCCTGTTGACTGAAATTTTCCTAGGACGTTTTATTTTTATACAAATGGACAGAAAGGCCACGTCTAAGAAACAGCAAACTTGCGCCCACCCAGGGGCCTCGGTTTGGGCATGCATAGAGTGTGTTGTGTTGTGGTCCGCCCCGCCAGTCTAATGCACTCCTATTCCCTCTTCCTTCGTGTTCTCCGTTATAAAAGATATACTCTTACATATGGTCTGCTTAACCAACGACCAGCTTGCCATCCTCGGGGAAATCGTACTCGGGAATCTCGAGGTTAAGAGGGGCAGGACCCTTCCTTATTCGGCCGGAGATATCGTAGTGAGAACCGTGGCAGGGGCAGAACCAACCGCCGTAGTCACCGGCCTCGCCAATGGGGACACAACCCAAGTGGGTGCAAACACCTGAGGAGTTGTTAATTACAGGTTCACGATGCCATTATAGTTGTCGAATTCACGTACCCAACATGACAAGCCACTCAGGGTTCTTGACACGGGCGCTGTCCTCCTCGGGATCTCGAAGAGAGGAGATGTTGACCTTGTTGGCCTGGTCGATCTCGTCCTGGGTTCGGTGTCGGATGAAGACGGGCTTGCCTCGCCACTTGATGATAACCTGAAGAACCATTGAGTAATGTTGTCGTCTTGTTGTGCTAGGTCATATTCCAACTCACGTTCTTGCCCTCAGGGATAGAGCTCAGATCAACCTCAACCTTGGCCATGGCCAGAACGTCGGCAGAAGCAGACATGTTGACCAGGAACTCTGTCATTCCATTGTCAGTAACCATCAATTGACTATGCCAGGGCCAATGCCAGCTAGATGCAACACCAATTGCAACCCAATGGCAAGACACGAGACCTCAGATCGGATTTCAACCCACCCTGTACTGTGCTCTTGGCTCCAGCAGCACTGATAGCACCGAGAGCACCGACCATGAAGTACGAGTAGAGCTTGTTCTTTGTCTCGCCGCCCTTGGAAACGTACTTTCCGAAATCGGGGATGTGAGAGCCTTTGGTGTCGCCCTGGAACTTGAAAGGGCTGGAGTATCCGGAGGCGGACGCGCTGTCGGTTCGAACGGCGGTAGTGCTGAGGGCGCGTACGGCAGGGACGGTGGGCTTTGCAACCGTGCGCAAACAGAGACGAGAAGCGGTCGCGAGGGTCGCCATCGTGAGGATCGTGGGGTGTGGCGGTTGCGAGGGTGAGGGCGTCGAAGGGAAGGTTTGAGGTCTTTTCCTTGGTGGTAATCGGCTGATGATGCTTTGCCGAAAGTTTTGGCTGCAAAATGTGGCCTCAGGCTGTAAGATCAAGTTGAGCTCGGAAATTGAAGACACACTATTGGTCCGGTTACTTTCGGGTGGGGTTTCCGGTCTATCCCGGGCATATGGGTTTCTCTAGCTTTCGCCTTCATAATGACTACAGAGATAAAAATCTATCATTGTGACGCAAAATACCTTCGATTACAATGGAAGACCTATCCTAAGTCATCCCAGCATAAATCAACCTATCTGATGTACTTGAAAAGACTCAATGGATATATTTTCAGCATTTGTGACTTCATGATTTCTGACCAATCATCTTTGACCCGTTCGTCCTTGACATCAGAATCCACTAACATCTATGTAAAGACAGGCCTAGCGAGAGCCAGGACAATATAATAAGTAATTAATCTATGAGAACATCTTAGTGCATCCTCCTCAACTCTTCAATCAAGTTGCGCATATCCTCGACACTTGGCCCCAGGCCTTCACAAACCAGCTCTTGCTTCCCTTCGTCCATATCCAAGAATCTCTCAACCATCTCTCCGTCTATAAATCGGAAAGGTCCCTCACTCTCTCGGTTCTCATTACGGAAGGAACGCCATAGCTTAAATTCCACGTTTCCTGGGGCATGAATGTACTCTTCCATCTTTGACTGGAACGTCATCAGCAGGTCCTGGTATTGAGGTGCAATATCACCATAAAGATACAGCGAGCCCTCGGCCTATCAATTATTAGCACATGTCCTCTCTGTCAATAAGTAAAGATGTGGCTTACCGAAGCAAGGAATGCCCGCGGGTGGACAATTCCATTTTCCGCCGGCGGGACATGAAGTTTTCGAACACGGTTAATCTGTTCACCAATGTTCATTTCGCTCGTAATTTCCAGTCGACTGCGGTCTTGTTCTGTCGGAGCATCCACATTTCGTTGCAGAACGACGAGATTGCCCTGTGAATCAGCCTCCAGCCACCTTTCTCCCTCGATGTGACAGACCGAGGTGGCCCAGAGAGGCTCAAAGTGACGTGCCCTTTCTTGTAACTTTGCCTTGTTGCCATCTTGTGCCGGGATGAATTCGACCAGAGACAGCGACTGCATAAGATCACCCACCCCAATCATGTTACCAGATATGTCGAGATCCACGGGTAAGGCGGCTGGGCGATAAGCAGCGAGTTTTTGGAGAAAACCGGAGCTGCTTGTTTCTTGTGTGAAACTATAGACAACAACAGTCTTGGACAATCCAGCAACAATGTTGTCACCAATCATGCCTAGACAACGGCAAGGGCCTTTTAGGTTATGAGAAACGATCTGGTGCACCTGTCGGTTTGAGTCAACTCCCACAACCAAGATGCGGCCAAGAGTACCATTCGGATCTTGCACTCCATCACTGATGAAGCTCGTGCCAATGATAAATCTCTCCACATAGTTGCCGCCAACATCGGGGAGCTCGGCTCGAATGACACATTCGACGATCTCTAGGCTGCTTGAAGCATTCAATTGAAAAGGTGAGCCAAGCTCCTTAAAGACGATTTCATCAACGAGCCTAAACGAACTCGAGACAACCTCTTCGCTGCCGACTAACTCCTTTTTTATGGAGCCTAGACCAAAGGCTTTCAGTCCTGGAGAGTAAGCCACTCGTCTAACAGTCTCCTGCACAGGCAGGGCCTTCACGTGCGTGAGTCTCTCCCGATCAACATGGCAGATTCGGATGTGCTGGTCTGTGGACAGAATCACAGAATCGGGGAAGGCATGAGAATCAAAGGGTGCGACAAATGTGGCGTCATCAGCGGTTGTGGCCGAGAATATGATGCGTCCTTCGGAGCTATAAATAAGACTTGCATGTTCAGTGGTCACGAAGACATTCGATGTCCCATCTTCTTGCGGGAGTATATGTAGGCGAGCTGGGTTACTGCCTAGTGTCACGCTCTTGCGGCCGGAAACAGAGAATCCCTTGGTGGATATGTTGAATGTGATCACGTTGCCGTCTTCCATCGCGACCAAAAGTGTAGGACCTGATATATCAGGTGGGTGCAGTTGGACAAGCGCAATGTCTCTTGGGACTGTAGCACTATCCTCGGTTTGTCTCATTGACTCTCCATGGAGCGGCTTCAAGGAAGCCATATCAATCAATGATATTTGTCCAGATGACCACCAGCCAACTACACCAAGATCCGGTGGATCCCGAGCAGCATGTATGCATGATATTTGATCCGGTGGTGAGCTGGAATTGTTCTGAATTTGTTGGACATTAACAGCAAGGTTTTGCAAGAGGTTCAATGAAACAAGAGACGTTCCATCGACAGAGAGCAATGCCCATTGGCTATTTGCTGAGGCTCTTGTAATCGACTTACCGCTAGGAACATCCCATTTACTAATCGGCGTGCCACCTTCTGGTTCGAGCAACATAACTGAATTGGGAGTGATCTGAAGTAATTGTCCATTGGGAAGATTTGACGCCAGAAGTGTCTCAGTGTCCAGGGACATGCCTTGGAAAGAGTAAATCTCCTCGATTCCGCCTTCAGGATCGAAACTGAGAACTCTTGTCTCTGTGATCGATGAGACAATTAGAGTATCTGCTAGGTCAGAGCCATATGAACGAAGAGTAAACAGCCCCCTGGTTCCCTCTAGCCCGTCAAGAATACCTCTGTCCTCAAGGCCAACACCGCTTCGGATACTTCGGAGACTTCCATCGCGATATGCGCCACAGCCTGCCACTATTCTTGATTGTCCAGACGAAAAGGCATTGCCAGCCTGAGCATCGCCGTCTCGGTTGCCCATATCCATGATAGAGAAGTCGAGAATTGGCGCATTATTTGAAAACGATTGGGCCAGTGTTGCTGTGGTGGTTTCAACATCAATCTGGTAAAGTTGCGAGTCGCCGTGATGTGAAGCTACAAATAAGGTTCCATCGCCAAGATAAACCAAACTAGACGCCCTCGACGTGATGGCTGGTGAGCTGCCAATCTTGAGCGGCTCAAGCGTCATGCCCGTCACCACAACACCGGTGGGTTCCAGGCTTGTGTTAATCGTCAATAGATCCAGTCGTCCGTAGTCGTCAGCCAACAAGTAGTGTGTGCCATCATATTCCGTCCATGCTACAAATATCCTTGGGTCCTGCAGGCCTGAAGATACACTTCTGTGTGTCAGGCCGTCGAAATAAGTAAGAAGAGTCTCTCCAATGACTAGAAGACCACCCAAATGTGCCTTGGCTCCTTCGGTATTGCGAACATGATAACGCTTCTCCTCGTCTAGCGGAACAGGAATGAGCATTGAGGCATATGGGTCAGGAATGACGACGTCGAGCTCTCTATCTTTATGGGGGTCGAACTTAGAAACAATATTTCCTTTGTCGTCGTGTGTTAGCCGATATATGGCTAACCGGGCTTCTTCTTGATCCAACTGTGTCTTGTATAAAAACGCAATTGTCGGGTGGCCAGTCCGACTGTGGATGAAAGTGCTTGCTTTCATGAAGAGCTCTGTGAGTCTGACTTGATCGAGCTGTTCCAGCTTGTTGGTAGAGCCCTTGCGTGTGGGTAATTTGAAAACATTCAGCACTCCTTCCCACAGATGCATAGCTAGGAATCTTCCAGTTGGATCCACTAGACATTTGTTCTGACTTTGCGAATGTCGCATATATGGCTCTGCCAGGTCCTCAATAACTCGCTCGATGGTTTCCAGTTGCTTTGTTAACGGGTTCCAGACCAGATTGAAGTAATGCAATCTATTAGTTCCGACAAACAACAGGTCGGTCTCTGATCCCTTGGGTCGTAAACATTGCAGCATTGCTATTGTGCCGTGGATAAGCTTCGTCTGCAGGCACACGAGGCCATCTTCTGTTAGTCGCCATATTTCGAGTCGGTTCGCTTTCCTGTGAAGCCTCAATCAGTATTTCCTCGAGGCATCATCAAAAGCGTCGGAGCTCTTACGCCACAATCAAGTCGTCGATATCAGGAGAAAGCACATTCGCTCGGAGCGCATGCCGTATGCTCGTAGCGCGGTGAATCGGTGCTACGTATGCCATATCGGGTACTTCTTTGGTTAGGCCGCAGGTATGTAAAGGAGAGGAAAAGTTGGCGTTGTTTGCCTCTTTTTGAGAGCTGTCGAAGTCCAAGAGCTCTATGCAATGGAACTTCAGGTCGTCTCCATGTCCAAGTGCGTCACTAGCCCCCGGAGTTAGCACGGATTACAGCGGATGTAGTGGGGTTCCTGATGAAATGGAATTCCATCAACTGCATCAAGCCATCCAATCCATCCAATCCATCCAATCCGTCCATGCATGTCGTTGAGTGGAGCACTAATACTTGTAAGCAAGGATGAGATAACTTGGAGATGTCCAAAAGGTTATTATCTTTATTTGATGAAATCATATCATTGAGTTACAAGAACTCAAAGCAATCAGCTTGTCTTTGGTTCGTAGCGACTCGGTGAGTGACAGTGATACCTGCACAGCCATCTCGCTCACGCCTGTTCCACCGTGCCTTCTGCGATGAGTGCCTACCTTGTCCAAGTGAATGTTGACAACCTTAAGAAGAGAAGGAAGGCAGGAAGGAGGGAAGGAAAGATCTGAGTTCAAGGCATCGAACTGTCACTCTATTCAAAATTTGGACTCTAACACACATACATCATTGAGCCTAAGCTGAGTCTATCTTGCTTATAATCTAATGATATGTCTTACACCTCAGCATGAGTTCGACTCAAACCTCAAATATCAAAAGCCGAGAAGTCGTCAACTTTGCCCTCAATAACCAATGCTTCCTCGATCACCAAAAAGCCCCATACATATTTCGAAATGCTGTTCGACAACTTCGAGAGACAAGGGAACCGACGAAAGCTGACGGGCTTGTTGATCAGCCAGGTCTTAATGCAACACCTTTGCCGCGTACGAAAATCAAATTAGAGCTATTTTTCGACACTGAAAGCTACGAAATTCCTATCGAACTAGAAGTCTCTTCTTCTGCAGAATTTCCATTTCCAAGCCAAATAAAAAGGTTTCGACTCCCATCGGAAATGCTTGATACAGGGTATGATCTGCGAAAGGAACTCGCACAGTATTTGCGAGATATACAAATAATAAACTCTTGCAACATCTTGCGTCAATGGCTTCCTTTGAGCTATGTAAACACTAAGAAAGATGAAGGCCTCGAGTTTCCATCCACTGTCTCGCGATGGCGGTCACTAGCCTTACGTGAATTGGAGTACGATGAGCCATCATTTGCTGGGTTTGAGTTTGCTTCGATACACGATCCAACAATACTAACCCTAGCCTATGCGCAAGAACAGATCCGAGAGATATTTTCTCTAAATAATGTAAGTTATCTTGAGCCAGCTCAGAATCTGGTCTGATTTTGTTAGTCCTACCGTTCAAATCTGGAGCCTGTGTCTCCTCCACTCTCTCCTGCCTCTGACTTGGACGAACCATTTGTGCCAAACACAGAAAATATAGTAATTGATCTCACTTCGGAACCAACCAGCCCAGTTAACTCTGCTATTGAGGAGTTGGAACAGAATCTGCAACATGGCGCTGTGGACTCCGAGCCTGCTGCTCCATCAACTATGCCCGGCTCTTCTCCACTTGCCACGGTAGCTTTCTTACGCAATGCACAGAAGACTTTAGACCTCAAAGTGGATGTTCCATTGCTATTATCTAGCACTGGCACGAGTCCATTAAGAAGTGATCTTACAGGAACTTTGGCACCCCATATTCTGCATTCTGACGAAGCACATCAATGTCTCGTCGAACAAGGAGGGTATTTCGAAGAAACATTGCAGGCCATCTTGGATTGCAAACACCATCAGATAAACCAGCAACTAGAACAAGAAAGACCAAACCCAGCAGATGCTTTACTACGTTTGCCGATACCAGCAATCGATTTCCACTTACCTGATTCTGGATGGAAAGCGCATCTGTTAACCCCTCAAAAGCATTTCAGATGGCTACAAGAAACGTTTTCGACAGTCTTTCATTTGGCCTGCTACGATGAGTTGAGTCGTTTCGGAGCGTCTCTTAAATGGACACCAGTTCCTCCAGGAAGCGGTCAAATCTCATTGATTGAGACAGCAATTCAATTGGGACCTACTGTTAGAGAACTGTTAAGCCTAAGGCCATCCCAACTTTACAGTCGCAGCTACATAACTTCCCGTCCCGGACTGATGGTGCTTCGAGTCTTGAAAGACGAAGAGCTTGAACAAGATGATGTTTCATTTGAGGTGCTTTCTCTATTAGCCCAGAGAGACAATATCGCCACCTCTGCAACTGCCCCCAAATCCCAGAAGTCTCGTGCCGCGCCGTCTTTGAACGATTTGGTGGGTTCCCGACGCCGATTATCAGAACATAAGTCTGATGGCCAGGGGGAGAGTCTGTTATTGGGGGCCACCGATTTAACTGCGGCCAGTACTTTGCTATCCGATTTTATACAGCTTCGGCAATCGAAAAGGATGAAAAAAGACAACAGCTTCTCTCAAACTTCGGCAGCCTCTAACACCTTGCCATCTAAAACTAATACAACAGTGCTGCCCACCATCCAGCAAGAGGTCCAGAGTACGTTGCAATGCGCTCCGGCTCCAAACTCCGAGCCTTCTCTGGAAACTTGTCGCTACATCGTCTCTTCAAACTTGAGTCGCAACATGCTCTCCTGTATAGAGAATCTCTGGCCGCAGGCTGGACTTATTGATCGAGATTTCTCGCAGTACAACACCGTTGCTTGGTCTCCTGGTTCGGCTCAGAGAAAGGAAATTGTATCGTCGTTGGCGTCTGAAGCCGATATATCTCTAAGTCCTGGTGCCGGCCTCATCTTGACTACAATACTGAAAGTAAAACAGAAACCTCTCCCCGGATCAACCACTCTCACACCGTTTCATGAACGAGTTAGGCTCGTAAGTGAGAAATACGAATATTTGTTCATACTAGTATCCGAATCGAACCCACTTGGTGAATATGTTGGGTCACCAACTGTCTCCGATGTATCTGGCTACGCCGATTTCGTACGTTTTGCAACGGGCCTCCAAGCAGGCATCTCGACATACTTAGTCCCTGGCTCTGAGGAAACGCTTTCAAAATGGGCATTATCAATTATGTCTCGCTATTCCTCACCAGCAACCCAATTTGGACGTTTCCTTGACTTTCGTGATGGGGCGTGGGAGTTATTCCTCCGTCGTGCTGGTCTCAATATCAGCGCAGCCCAAGTGATAGCCGGCCTACTAGCATCTGAATACGGCCAACTGGGACTAGCGAGCTTTTTGCGTATGAGGGCAGAAGAAAGAGTTACCAAATATGGTCACCTTATGGGAGGCAGGAGAATACTAAACAACGTTTCGAAGATCTTGGACCAAGAATGGGGGTAATTGGCTTACGCCAGACTATGTAAGAGGAACACAATCTTTTTCAAAGGTCATGTTAGAAAGCATGTACGACATCATGTATGATTTAGACATACCTTGTAATGCTGTGCATCTTCGCCTTGTCGAATCTTGCTCAAGAGTCTATGGTATGCTGCATTTGTAGACCAGTACGGGTTACACAAATTGAGAAGCATTTCAAGCAATGACATCGCAGCACAACAGACTTATGTCCACCGAGCTAAGTGAGATTGCTTCTATTGCCCTATAAACATACGAAGGCTTACCGTCTATGATTCTACGTCTAATAATGTAACTTAAACACTATTCGAGCTTGGGTCACCTGCCCTTAAATGTTCAAATCGTTCAACAGATCTCCCACATGGGTCGCGGTAGCGTTCGTAGAGGCAAAGAGCCTTGTGATGGCTTTAAACCAACATAGACGACTCGGCGTGTCGGATTTGAAAGATTCACCGAGCGAGATTGGATGCCGTAGTAGTCAGAGATGGTGTGTGTGAGCCAGCGCCTGGATGTTGTTTAGTATCGCACAACACTTTCGATCATGGTACTCACTTGAAGGCAGCGCTCTCATCGGTGCCGAACGAGTCGAATAGCATGCCTGAGTCAACTGTTTCCTGCGATACCTCACGACGCGCGTGCTTCCATGTGGCGTTCTTCTCCCTTAGCTCTCTCATGGCGCCGTTCCTACCGACGAACACGATTTCCTCGTCATCCGAGTCCATCTGCTCAGCAGCGCTGTCGTGATCTTCATCAACAGCGACAGCCTGAATTTCGGCCATGGCCTGTTGACTGGCCAGATAATGTCGCACAGGTTCCTCCAGAGATCGTACCCAAGTGCGCACAACGGGACTGCGCTTGGTCGCTTCGCGCAAGTCGCGAGGAACTTCGCCAGCTCCAAGACCAGTAGCACTCCCAGTCTTAAGCTGTTGCTTCTTGCGCTCCGCTAATAAACGGGCGGCTTTATCTTCAACCTGCTTTCGCACGCCACGGTCCCAGAATTGAGCAAGCTGATAAGGCACTCGGTGGATTGGATGCGTAGGATGGACTTCGTAATCGGAGGGCAGAGGCGGTTGAGCGTTCGGAACGTGCATCAAGCGGTCTAACACAGTGAGGCCAAATATCAGTATGCTATTGCGCACTAGGAAGCAACCAACTCCGACTTGAAGTTGCTACTTTATCAATGATAAAGGCATACCATTCTCCCAACGACGACGCTGGCGACTGCCCTCCTTGCCTTTCAGAACCAATTCGCGCTTTCGCTGGCTGTCTCTCCTAGAAGGTGGACGCCTTAGCGTCGATATTGAGGCCTCGTGTTCATCAAAGTTAACATTGCGCTCGGGAGAAATAGGCTTGCCTTTGACGGCTTCATCCAGAGGAATTGCGAGAGGAGTGCCAGTTCCACGGGCGATCGGAGATACGCTGAGAGATTGAAGAGCCGAAACAGTCCAAGCATCGATATCAATACTCCCATTCTTGACTGGTGTAGGAGGCGACTGAACTTGGACAGCAGCCAGGGGAGAATTTGTCGCCGCGGGAGTAGGAGTATTCGTAGCGGCTGTGGCAGACTGTTGTTCAGGTGGCGGGACAGAGCTGTAGATAGCCATGATAGTAAGACTCGCGGGGTGAGCGTTGACGATAGTGAATGATAAGGGATAATGGATAAGCCTCCCTGATTCTGTAGAGGCAAAACTCTAGGGAAATAGAAGGAGCAAAGAATCCCTAGGTTCTTAGGTCTGGAGATGAAGAAGGAGAAATGGCTCGGCAGTGGATGAAGAGAGAAAAGAAAGAAAGGATGGAGATGGTGGTTTAATTCATGGACCGCTTTGGATTGGATGCTCTACTAGGGCAGCTTTAGAACCCCCTCCTGTCTCAAACCTCATACGGGAATTGACGTGAACCATGAATGACACCCGGTGATTCATTCATCTTGATTAGATAGAAACAACCAATCACAACTCGACCGCATCCCACAAGGGGGCAAGCCAACGACTCCCAGTTCCGCATTTGCAGGCGATGCGAGTCACCCGTCGCCCGCGGAGGCGGGGGGTCTTTTAGGGCCATGATAGTGGAGGGCCCAGACACCAGGGCAGGCTGCTTCTATTCCAAGTTTTGTCATAGAAAGCTGATGATGCTAAAAAGTCCCTGGTCGACAGCGACATTAGAGACGAGAAATTTCAGAGGCTGTTTAAACATGGAATTATCCACATCAGCTGCACCCGGTATTTGATATTACTCTTTATCTCGCTTCCCGAGGCGAGGAATGCTATCGGCAAGCGTTCCCTCTACCTTGAGCGGGCTGACTTCGAGTCATCGAAGGCCCCCTCCCCCCACACATACCTTGCGACGCAACGACTTCAGTGAGTCAAACTTCGGCGTCACGGATGAGAAGAAGCAGAAAATGTACAATTCTAAAAAAAAATACAATCCTGGAGAACCACTAAATACCGACAAAAGACTTGAAATAATCATGGTATATCACATGCTCGCTGTAGACCTTAAATCGTCTTGTTGTCTAGTGTAAAGAAAGGGAAGTGAATTATCAGTGTTCGGTGGTGGCGTCGTATGTCCTGTGAGGGTTGCCAATGCCGCCAGGTTTTAACAAGGGTTGACTCTCCCGCTGGATAGCACGCTCCTCTCTCTCTTGAATATCATCCAGGTCCTCCTCCGTCTCCGCGTATCTCTCTGGGTGACCAGTGAAAGGTCCTGGAAGGCCGCGTTCCCAGCCCTCCGAGTAGGTCCTGCTGCCTGGCGGAGGCCTTTGGGGAGCGCTTGAGTATTGCACAGGTGAGTGTGGTTCGCTGTCGATGTGGCCGTTGCCATGACCGCCATGCTGCCGCGCCATGTACTCGTAATAGACACCCATGATGAGTACTGATCCCTGCATAGATGCAGTAATCAAGTAAATGAACCATGTGCTCCAGCCTTCCCAGCCCAGGCGGGCAAACAGGCTTCCTGCGAATAAGAAACCGCCAGGCGTCTGGATGCACATCATGGGGATGCTGAGACTGCCAACATGTTTTAGATGGTAGGTCATCCAGATCTGAGGTACGTATTGAATAGCAGCCAAAACCGTGGCCATGATTCCTAGGAAATTCGCCCAAAAGACGAGGTGATCTGGAAGGGCAATAAAAAAGACACCCGTCAAGATAACCACAATGAGGCCATGGAGGACGCAGAGTAGTCCAACCATGACGGCGGTCTGCCATCTTGGAGCGTCTCCGCGGAGATCTTCTGGTGGAACATTGGCTTCTCTATATCGGAAGAAAATAAGAAAGAGAACAAGACTACTCACGATTGTTAGTGGACGTCACAAACTGAGTTGAGTGCGGAGGCTAACATGAGGCTGAAGCAAACCCATTGAGCGCCAAGCTGAGCAACGCCGAGTAGACCAGCGGCACATTCGAATCTACCAAGCTCTTTGCAACATCCTATGGCAGCACGAGACGGTGGGACAGTAAGGATATTGGCGAAACCGGCAGTAGCGGAAGTGGTTCCCAGCAATACAAAGTAAGGTGAGATGCCCTCTGAGGTGCCTCGAGAGATAATGCGATAATGCTGAGGGAGGTAGGACACGAGAATTCCGAGTAAGAGGACGCTACAATCAAGGTTAATAACAAGAAGACACGCCGTCAAATTCAGAGAGGGGTTGCGAAGCCATACATAGAAACTACAAGCTCAAGATACGAAGGCGTCTTAAGCCGATCGCATTGGTCGTCTTTGGGGGCAAAAACGTCCATGGTGGACATAATGTGAAGTGCACGAGGGTATAACAACACGGCCGCGCAGCTTCTGAGGAAGAGATGAAGAGGAGTCGTCCCAGCAGGTGTCATAAGAGAGAGGCTCACGAGAAGCCCGGCAGACACGAGAAAATGATCACAATCAATCACGAGATCAGACGAAGGAACGCCAGGGTCCAGTCGTCTGTCATCAAAGAGGTTTGCCCAGCTTAGCTTTGGTCTCGTTTTGGGCACGGGCTCATGTGGAGAGAAATGATAGAAAGTCGGACGCCCTGTGTTGCTGGGGAGTGACGTATGATGGGCTATTTTAGTCGGTGTTTTCCTGGGCCAGGCTGCTTGTGTTTCGCGGGGAGGGGCAGCGTTGTAGAGGAGACTCAAGAGAGCGTAGCGCAGTTCAGCTGGAGCGGAATACCAAGCGAGTTGGTACTGATCGACGGTCGAGGTTACGAGGATAAATAAGAATTGCCCTTTTTGGCGAGCTGAACTAAGAGATCATGATTGGTGAGAGAAACAGAGACGTGGGCTGTTGAGACAGCAAAGGAGAAAGTTTCAAGATACGGTTTGTCCTGGTATGGTGAAGTAGACGTGGAAGCCCTGCTGATTGGGGTGAGATGGAGAATAGGTGGAGAAGAGATAAAAAGAAAAGAGAGCGAAGGAAACCGGAGAATTAATTAATGCAATCAAATGATGAGCACCGACTCAACAGAATATGTCAATATGAGACTGTTCCTTCCTACCTTGGTACCTCAGCTAGGTTCCTTACCGAAAAACTCAGGGAAAAGCGGGTGGCCCTACCTCCGTGGATAAGGTATTTAGAGGGAACCTAAGGTTTGAGTATGTACCCTAATAAATTGTCTATTAATTTCCATTAGGGTGCAACATCCAAGTGGTGATCCCATCTCCCACTGTAACTGTTCGACTGTAACGTTGAGAGAAAATACAATTCCGTTATAATCACACCTCACATGGTTTCCTCGGCAGCACCTCACCTGAAACCTAACTGATAGTGACAAATACAGTGACCTGGAAACTGGGACACAATATTACTTTATGTCTCCTGAATTATACATCAACCTCAACTCTTGAGAATAACCTGCCAAGACGGAAAACAGCGATCTTGAGCGTCCCTTTTCGTATCATCACCCGCTGGACCCTGCAGAGAAGAAAGACCGCCTGCCATTGGATTTGTCTGAGGCCGCTGAGGAGGTTCTTTGTCTACCAGGGACTTGGCGCCAATCCATATGACGTTACTATGAGAGTATATGAGACAGACGATGATGACCTCAGTAGGTAGGTATAGGTACCTTAGTTTGATCTACAGAGAGAGGTCCTTCTGAATCTGTTTCAATAGAGATAGTGTCACCAGACCCTTTAATTCTTGAACTGAAAAGATCCTTGAATGTCACATTTTTTGAGATTAGAGATTGGCCAGGATCATGATAGGCATGTAAGTGACAGACTGAGAAACTGAGGTACCCACTCATATAACTTGCCTCATTTTCTCGTCCATCGCCATCTCGCAACTTTCAACTCAACTTACACCATGGATGACCCAGAGCCGGCAATTGAAACAACGCCCTTGCACTCAGTGTTGCAACCGGATGATCTGCGGGCTCAGGACAAGGTCCAAGATCAGCTGCAGAAAGCACCATCATTAAACCTCATCGCTGAAAATCAAATCATTCAGCCAAATGATGACATAAACAACCAACGACCTTCGACTAGCAAACAAAATTACTACACATCTGCACAATGGACTGCCGACGGGACATCACTTATCGTGTCATCAGCCCTCAACTCAATATCCACCTTCGTCCTCCCTGAAGATCTCCTCGACCCATCAGCGTCTCGTCCGCGACATCTCCAGTGTCAATCTTCAATAACACTCCCTGAACCTTCCCAAACGATCATTCCAGCGCCCTTCTACTCTCTAGCTGAGCCATATTCACAAACCGTCCTTGTCGGCTGTCGCGATCATCCTCTTCAGCTTTATCATCTCTTCCCTCCAGATGAATATGGCCACGCGTCACGGTCGGCCCCACTTGCTTCCTATAAATTAATACGTCGTGAAACAGAAGAATATATCACGCCCTCATCTATCCTCTGGGATGCACCAGGGACGCATTTCCTTGTCGGCTCAATGAACCGGCTTGATTATTTTGACATGACTCGACCAGGATCAGATGGCCCGATACTTACTATACCCACTATCCCTTCTAAACGTCATATATCGAAGGGAAATGGAGTTGGTATGAAGGGAACTGTCGCTGCTCTCGCTTCCTCGCCCGTGGATGGCAATGGGAGTTCTATTATTGCTGCAGGGACATGGACACGGTGGATGGGTTTGTACGACGTGCATCGCTCAGACAAGGTTATTGCAAATTGGTCTCTCCCTCGTTCAGAAGACATTGAGGGAGGGATAGGAGGGCAAGGCATCGTTCAAGTCTGCTGGAGCCCATGTGGTCGCTATCTCATTCTCAACGAGCGACATGCCTCTGGTGTAATTGTATACGATGTCCGCGGTACAGGCGAGCTTCTATGCACTCTTCGAGGCCGAAGCGCATCTACGCAACAGAAGATGAGCATCGACGTCTTTTCTGGCAATCCTTATGTCGAATTCCCGTCTTTTGAGGTCTGGTCGGGGACTCATGACGGTAGTGTTGCAGTATGGGAAGGTGTTGGCTCTCAAGCCGGCGTCATAGATCCATCATGGAGTTGGAAGCCTCACGATGCGCCAGTAGGAAGCACTGCTCTACACTCAAGCGGCTCTGTAGTCACAACATGCTCGGGAGGATGGGGCTTTAGAGATTCGTCGGAAACACAGACAGTGTTTGACGAATCTAGTGTTAAGATTTGGTCAATAGGAGGGTGATTTGACTACAGTCGAGGTAGGTTGAACGTTATTCCCGGGGACTAACTAGTGGCCGGATAGATGTCACTAAAACCAATCTACGACCGAGTAGAGGTCTAACGTATAGTCGTGTAAGTATTGCCATTGAGATGCCATTACAGGGAGATGAGAAAAAAGACGTTTCGAGCCGATTATGGTTAATTTCTTTATATCATAACTATCTACCATTAACCTATACCCATGGCCGTGTGGCCTTCATATCATAATTAACCCAAGCTCAAGCCCATCTATCCAGCACTCTTGGAACCGCTCTTTACAGTTCCTCCTTTATAGTAATGCAACTCCGGATATCAACTCCAAATGCTAATCCCAAAGCAAACGCCAAAGAAGTCTCAAGCTGTGGTGTCACCCTTCGTCGGTTTATGTGCCGTCTCTCCATTTCATGAATACGTATACAATTAGAACCACCCAGGACCACGATTCTGCTGCCACAACGGTCCTCCACCACCGCCACGAGGTCCAGGATATACTTGACTCATTTGACCCGGCGTACTGATCGCTGTTCCAGGTCGTGGTTGTTCCTCGCTGATTCGTCCCAAGCCAGAATTGTAGCTGTGGTTGAAGTCATCGTCTCGCGTCAAAGGCACCTCATCATGCTCCATCTGTGAAGACCCGCCCACTGCACCCGCTGAATTACCGTAACCATAATTAGAAGGATCCCATGGTTCAGAATAAGGCTCGTCGTGTTCAGCAACCGGGTTCATGGTCCGCTGGTCTCTTGTCGGAACCGGTGGGGGCGGGGGCATTTTATCGGTCTCATGCATCAGGGGCACCGGAGCAAAATTATGATTATTGTCTAACGGTGGGCTAGAAAAATCGATTTGTTAGTTTCCAGCACAAAAGTATAAAAAGAGGTCTCTCATGGGGACGCTTACCCAATGTGCTGCACCTGGTGTTTCACGCCTGGTCCCTGGCGCGTATTTCCCTTCTTGCGCTTCCAGAGCCAAATGCCGAGAACGATGAGGGCTGCGAGGGCCGCAACGCCGCTGATGGTACCGCCGATGATGGCGCCAGTGTTCTTGGAGCCATTGTCATTGCCGTCGGTGTCAGGGGCGTCAGAGTCGCCGGATTCTGTGGACGATGGGTCTGCAGTCTCTGAAGCTGTGGTTTCTGTAGAGGTGTCGGATTCGGTCTCCGATGCCGTTAAGGTTTCTGATTCTGTTGAGGAAGTTTCTGAGCTTGTTGTCGATGCTGCTGACTCTGTTATTAAGCCTGAGGAGGTTGCTGTAGATTTTGTAGTTGCACTCTTCGTCATTGATGATTTTGTGGCAGAAGTATCCGCCGTTGTTCTCCTCCTTGTTCCCAGTGTTGTTGGTTCCGAGAGCGAAGACACCGGTGCTGTAAGAGGAACGTTTATGCTTGTGAGAACAATCGCACTCTTTCCTGAGGCCGTAGCCACAACTTTGGTCGCCAAACCAGATGTTGAACCGCATCCAAATTGAAAGAAACCACCCTCGTAGCTATTTTTGTAGCACGAATCGCTCCCTCTGCAAGTAAAAACATAGGGATTCACCTCTGTTTGTGGCCCACTGTCTGTATCCACGCAGCCTGTAAAAACACCCGATGTACAAGATCCGCCATCAGGACAGCATCCCACAACGCCATGATCGACATCTACTACACAATGCGATCCCGCCGAACAAGTTGCTGGTAGTCCAGGATCGCCCCCAATGTAACCGCACACAGTGTTGAATTGCCTTCGCAGCAATAATGAGCCGTCGGGCGCAGGTGTTGCGGCGAGGGGATATGGCAGAACATTGAGTTCATATAAGTCAACGGTTTTTGTCGCTTGTGGCAGAACGTGGCCGGTAGCGAAATTGAGAACGCCAGAGACGACAAGAAACGGCGGTATACGCGCCATTAATAGGGCCGGGGTCATGATTTGCGATCTCGTGAATCTAATCTCAAGCAAACATGGTATAGTCAATCGATTAAATCTGTAGTGTAATTAAGGTAGATCGTGGGTGAGTTTTGTGAAAGTCGTGAATATTAAGAGGAAAGGACTCGGGAAAGAGGACACCCTTTGACAGAAGAGAGAGATCTCAGCGCACGGGCAGAAAGGACAAAGGATGCAAATATGATACGATGAGTAACCAAACTAGCGATGTAACAAAGGGGTTAGAAAAGTCAAAGGAGGAAGAAACCAAAAACCCTTGAATCGAAGGGGGGCCTGTGACACTCAAGTAATGAGTTTAGGAGAGGAGCTCAGTCCAGTCTGTGCCTCGTTATCCAAGACCTCAAGGCAATCAAGTGGAGTGGCCTGAATTTTTGTTCTCTAAAGTGGCTGGCGTAAAGTCTTTGAGCCCGTGAAATAGACAAAATGAACTAGGGAAGACCCTGAACGTTTCGAAATCGAGACGGTTTTGCTGCTTCTATGTATCCTCTGCTTGAATCGCGTGTGGGCTCCTTGCAACCCTGCCACTTTATTTATTTCGCAGTCAAGCCGCCGTTGTCCAAGACTCTGGTTTCTCTCAATTACGATTTCTCGTCAGATAAGACTCCAGGATCTCCAGGTTATAGCCCGTGGATGAGCGAACCAAGAACCAGAACAAAGACGTTTAAAGTGCTGGCAGCCGGGGGTGTCTTCCGATACTGCAACCCTGTATCCAACGGCAACTGAGGGTCCAATCAGGGACGAGGAACAGGCCGTTTTATGAGAGGCTGGTGTGGGCTTCGGGGAGGCTGGGATGGTTGTTGGAAAACCAAGGAAGTTTTTGAAGAAGCAAGTTTGACAGAGTCGTTTGATTACGTTATAAAAAGAATAAAGGTAAAAAAGAAGAAAAAATGAATGATAATTCAAGTAAACAGAAGAATGACATAGAGTAACTACATGGCAACCGGAAACAATTTGTTAGTGTTTGGAATGCTTGGAAGGATTCTAGCAACCAATCTCGTCTTTGGAACCCTGAGCCTCCTACGACACTTGAACAGTTGCACACCCTCAGAGGAGCCTAGAGGGGCCATATCTGCCACGTTGGCATGCGGCTTCTTAAGAGTGTCTCACCTCACGCCCTCAATCTGGGTCGATCTCTGGGTGCATTATGCGCCTTCTTTTGTTTGCATCTACATCCCTTTTCCTTGCAAGTCCAACACTTTTTGTTCCGTTTTCATTATTCACCCACCAACATCAGTATTCCCTAGAGTCAAGATTATCGACTCAATTGTTCTGTTAAACGTCAAATGAACTCACCTGCCACAACTGATCTAGCCGCCTAGATTCATTGTCAATGCATCAGCTGACACCCTCATCGTTTGGTAACTGTGGCGGTGTTTCACCATCTTTTTTTGCTTCTAAATCAGGATACTGGGCATCTTCAACGTGGATTACTTAGGATACCTGTACTACTTTGAACTCGTATCGAAATGCACACCTAGCATGATTGTGGCCAGCAAAGTAGAGAATATGCATAGAAGATCTTTGATCTCCCCACTCTATTGCTACTCATAGCCATACATGAAAGACAAGATTATAAACATGCCACAACTCCAAGATCCACACCCCGTTCTGTGCCACGAGCCTACATAACGCTTTTCGAACGAAATCAACACGAGTATCCAATAAAGCAATGATGTTACAGTATGCACATATGCCGCTCATATCTTCTTAGGCCAGTTCATTACTGCTGTTAGACTGCCCCTCATAAGACAGGTCCTTCAGCTCCTGCTTCCCCGCCTTGCGAGCCTTCTTGGCCACGTTAGCTTGCTTCTTCTCCATCTTCTTCTGCTCCTTAAGCGCCTTTTTCTCCTTGCGAGAGAGCTTGGGGAATTCGCTGTCAGGTCCACGAAGAACGAAACCAGGGTGCATGATGTTGAGCAACACGAGAGCGGTCAAGATCGGCGTAGCATCGAGACCAAGTGGATACTCTTCATGAATCAAGAGTTGGTTATGCTCATTGACGCCAGGTCCAAACTCGACCAAACGATAAACGATTCGGATCTTGAGTTGTCAGATTGATAACTTGAGTCAAGAAAGGCGACTTACTTACCGCAATGAGAATAAGAACAGCGAGCATGGTCAAGATGAGCCACTTCATGCGTCCCAAGCTTCGACCCTCGAGTTTTCGAAGCTTGAAGTAGAAGAAAGCAGTGATGGCGCTGAAAATGAGGATGACAGCGAGCTGCAGACCAACACCCCCCATGTAAAGCTTCTGTCCAATGCGAATAGCGTTCGCGTCATCGTTGTTCGAGAGCATACTTCCACCAGCTCCTTGTACAAGGAAAAGGATTATATCAAGCCATACAAAAAGTAGTGTCATACGTATGGCCTTGATGCCCAGGAGCTTTCGATCAGGCATACGGAAGTAAACCATACGGGCGACGGCCATGTATACGAAAGCATTAATCCCTGAGTCGGTCAGGCATTGATCTTACACGATAATCCTCGCAGTACTTACAAAGAGGAGCAAGCAGGAAGAATAGTTGACCACAGATGAGGTATGTCATATTCTGTTGGTTCCTACTTCCAAGGGTCTTGAAGGCAAATCCGATTGTTTCCCAAGCTGCACCCATGATGGCAACCCAGCAAAATTTCTGTAAATGATCAGAGGCCTGGAAACAAGGCAAACTCTTGGCACACTTACCTTCTTGAATAGAATCGCCTGTATAAGATGGACCATAGTGGTCATGCCGAATAGCACACAGAAGGCAAGATTGGCAGCAAAGCTGGGGTCAAAGAAATAATTGGAGTTACAGGCGTCGACAGGAACACGACCATATTTGCCAGGTACTGCAGTCGTACAAGTTGCTGTTGCTGAAGATGATGTTGTGGCAGTCGAGGTAAAAGTTATGGTAGACATGGCGTAAGTCGTGGAAGTTGATCTAGAAGTAGAATGAGTAATGAAAGTGGCTGCTGAGCTGTTGATTCTGTCTGATGAACAACATTTTGATGATTACCCTCTCTTCCTTATATACAACAGGATCTGTTTTTTTTTTTTGGCGCGAAATCTGCATTTGGCGAGCTTCACTTCACGTATGAGGCTCAGATCCCCAGCCCTAGAATCTCTCCATGTCAGATGTGATCCACTACAAGGGTTCTTGGGCGGGGACGCGCTGGCTTGCCAAAGCTAACGACTACTCAACCAACGCGATGCAACCATTTGGAGGCAGTGACAGTTCAAGCATATTCAGCATTCCCATGTTTCAGAGACTGTCAAATCCGTAATTGACGAATGGACCAGTCATAATTGCTTGAGTTGATGATGAGTTCCGCTTTGATGTTGTTTGATGGCGTGGCTTTGAGAAGCCTCATCTTTGAGACTCAGCTTATTTTCGTAAACTGTTCCTGATTGGCAGACTCGTCTATTGAGAAACTGGTGTGGGGGAATTGGCTAATGATGAGCTTCTTAAAGATACTCCGTTGCTTACTTGACTTTATTCTTCGATATACAACTTCATCCCCGGTTGGTATTATGATTAGCGTGCTTGTCTATCTCATGCACTGGACATCAACGCGTACGCACTCCTGATGCCACTTGACGCGGTCTTCAGCTCAGCCTCGAGTATCGAAGTGAATGCCTGCCTTAGCCAACCCAAAGCTGGTGCAGAATGACTGACTGCCAAAATCCACAAATGAAGCTATTTCAGGCATATGAAACTGAATATCTCCTAATTTAGGATACATCAAGTTTTAAGATGCCATATCGACACATAGACAGACTTTGGGGAGCTCGTTAATAGTATGACTGTTCTGCCCCGAATTACCTAGGATACCAGAGCTATGTCTCAAAATTCTACCTACCAGTCTACCTTTGGATTTGCTCAGCAGCTAACATCTAACAACGCTGATACTAGCAGTCAGTTCATCGCCTGGATAGTATCTGTCTGATGTCTCTATCATATGAGACTATTCCGACATCTAGAATCCTTGTATCATTAAACCTGACCTTGAACCCCAAAATCTTGTTTCATGAGCATAGATCATCCAATCCCCAGTGACTAAAGATTGACAAGCGTCTGCTAGTGGTGCCAAGCTTCGTCTAGGGACCCTTCTTCTCCACTCAGACATGAACCCTTGAGACTGTCACCAGCCTTTGGTTGGAGCTCTTTTTTTTCAGCCATCACCAGGAAATATACCTATTCGGAGTAGAGTATTATCAGTGCGCGCTAAGCTCGGAGGACAGTAGCTGATAAAAAAAGATGATGCACATTAAACGGGTTCGTAAGTAATGTATTGGAGGGTTATTTTGAGTAGGCTATGTTCTCCTGAAATCCAAAAAGATACTTTTCCCGCCTCCCACCCATTCTCGTGATACCATCAGTTCCAAGCATTTCTACCATTTCTTGGTGGTCGGGAGCCGATCTACAATCCAACTTGACTCGTTTTGACGGTGCACAGGCCCGCAATTGGTTGACCGCTCGCGCGCTTCTATCCCCAGGATCTATCCCCTCCTTCTTAAACCAATTCATCTCCGCATATGCTCTTCCTCACTTAGTGGTAAAGCCAAAACAAAGGAAGGAGACGGAAGAACCTCTTCATCCGACTACAAAATCACCTCGTGGCCAGACAAGAGCTTCCTGACAACTCCAAGCAACCTACAGCCTCTGCGGAGGATATGCTCCCTTGATCGATATTTTACTTGAATCCTCATCATGCCTATCAAGGTCAAATCCAAGAAGCTTCCTGCCCCTCGCGAGGGTAGTCCTATCTCCATTCGCCATCTCGATGAATACGAACGCGATCTTCCCGACATTGGCGCTCACGATAACTTCAGAGATGTCGTCAAGAAGCTCTCACTGTGAATTACCATGAATTTATTCCAACTGACACTCACTGATAACATTATAGATACTTTGTCGATGTCATTGAACTGCCAAGCACGTTTGAACAGCTGAGGACCACAGTTGCGGGGGCGCCTCTACGCATCTTGGTGGATCATCTCGCTGCAACCTGCACCAACCCGGCAATTGTCAATGCTCTTTTGTATGTATCAATCCGACTACACCTTCTATTGATGACTTTGGGTCAATCTCCCTGTCAGATGTTGCATCGTAACCCAATTTCTGTGATTTGTATCTGCAGATGAGATTCCTGTCAGGGGAGCCAATCACACATTGGCTCAACCCATCCTCAATCTGACGGCATATGCGGTGCAACAATGACTCGGAACACATATTTCCATGCTGATGGTACCTTTGCTGACTGATCAAATCTCTGCAGAGCACTCAAGTGGCATTATGCATCTTCATCAGAACACCGCACCCTGGGAGAATCTCGAGCAGATGCATGTGAAATCGTTGCCTGGCGATTCCTGACTAGGCTCTCTGAACGCGAGGCAGTTGATTTCTGTCTTTACGAGATCCCTGATCTAGACGACGAGGATGAAGCTCAAGCAGCCGGTAATGGTCACACAGTCGACGAGGAGGCTGGCGAATCCTCCCCTTTACTTTCCCACCTTCGCTCCATCGACAATCGCCGGCGTGGACCAGGTCCCGCTGGAAGCAGCATGAAACGTAATCAACTTCTAAGTTCTCTCTCCCGTTTGACTATGACATCCGATGATGGAGACAGCGATAACGAAGGTGATCCCACTTCATCGTTCAAAAACCTCAATGCCCTTGAGATTGCTGCCATTGCCGATGCCAAACGCTTCCTCAGTCAGCATATTGTTCAAAAGATTATCACCGCTATTTGGAGTGGTGATATTATATTTTGGGATAGCCTGTCAGTGCATTCGACAAAGAAGGTCAGGTTCTATAATCCCAGGACTGCGGACCCTTTTTCTCGCCTACGCGTTCCCAAGTATCTCAAAAGCTGGGAGGTGCTCTTCTTCTGCATTTTTCTCGCGCTGTACTACGCTGTACTCATTGTACGAGATGAATCGCGTATCACGATCCCTGAAGTGATACTTTTTTTCTGGATAGCAGCTTTCTTCTACGATGAGCTCAGCGAATGGCTTGATGCGGGCTCTATCTTTTATGCCACCGATATATGGAACCTGTTTGACATGATCATGATCGCCATCGGGTTTACCTTCACAATTCTACGTAAGATATATAGACTCGTGGATAGAATTGTGTACTAACTGAGGCAGGTATTATCGGCATTGTTCAGAACAAACCCGAGTTGAGTGATCTTGCATTCGATATTCTGGCACTCGAGGCACTCTTTATGATTCCTCGCATTTTCTCGATCCTCAGTCTTAGCCCTGCCTGGGGCACACTCATTCCATGTTTGAAGGAGATGGGTAAGGACTTCTTTAAATACATGGTACTTGTTATTGTCGTGTATTGTGGGTTCCTGACGACCTTTTCGCTTGTGGGCCGCGATGTCTTTGCATTCAAGTCAATGGCATGGATCTTGACAAAGATATTTTACGGCTCGGCCCCGATCGGTTTTGAGGTGATGAACCAGATTGATCCCTTCTTTGGGCCTCCTCTGATGATCATCTTCATTACATTATCCAGCTTCCTGTTAATGGGCTCCTTGACAGGTATGCTGTCCAACAGCTTCTCGCGGGTTATCACCCACGCTAAGGAGGAGTACCTGTATGTGTACAGCGTTTACGTCTTGGAAGCGTCGACTAGTAATCGACTCACCCATTTCTTCCCTCCTTTCAACCTGCTGGCTCTCGTGCTCTTCCGGCCCTGGCGTCTATTTTTCACTGCTGATGAGAAGTTCCGTGCTGGGCGTATTGTGCTCCTCAAGGCGACCCATTGGCCGATTGTTAGTATCATCCGGCTGTACGAGATGTATCGCAAGCCAGGAGCCGTGGTGGATGAGTTCGCTGGATTCAAGGGCCCATCGCACTCTTCTCGGCGTAACGGTAGGCACGCAATTGCCCAGAAGCGATCCACATCCAATGTCGGTCGCCAGGCGCTTTCCCCTAGAGGCCGAGCGAATGGTTCTACCGAGGTGCGTGAGGATGACGTGGATGCCCCTACAGCTATGGAGGTGCAGCTCAATGAGCTGAACCGCAAGATTGATCAACTTACTGCGGCTATCGCGGCTATGCAGGAGAAGCAAGCAAGTGGAAATGACGGCGGAAGCTCAAGTACAAGTGCTACCGCCGCCTAGCTACGGGCTTTTGATGGCCGGGCCGGTCCTTGACAGCTCTGGAACAATGGAACATTTAGTTTAGGGGTCTCGTCTGACCGGGTCTCATCGGCCGAGATCAAGAGTGGGCATTGCAACAGAGGGGCTGGGAGCGAGATGTTCCAGAAGAATTGGCATGATGTTGGGAATAACAGCAGGGGGGGGGGGCTTGGCCTAGCACTCAAGGATGCTTGTATTGGATTCGTCCAGTTTGCATTGTTAATTAGCTGTTAGGAGTTATGAGCAGCATTAGAACGAGAATTGATGTTGCATTCCCTATGATGGCATGTTTTGTCGGTATGGTAAATTGAACTGTCTTCGTATCGTGACTAGTAAAATGCATATTGTCCCCTTTATTGCTCGAATCATGGGTTTTGTGGATAACTGTGGTTGATATTGGCTATAGGATATGATTTCGCTATGAATTAAAGCCGGTCTATGCCGTTGCAGCAACAGAAGCAAGTCGATCACTCTGTAGCTGCACCTGCATATGGTATGAATCAGTTCACTCGGGTAACTCGCATAGTACTCGTCTACTCGTTGCGACAAGACAGCAATGCGTAACTGGATTGGGCGAGGAACACAGGAGCGGCAAACGTCGGCGTGGGGAAGATTGCGTGTAAGAGAAGGGAGGTTTCCATGGCGAGGAAGAGTCTAAATTGAGGCGGCTTTAATCAATACTCGGCAAAGCTGCTAGGGCTGCATTTTGTGAAGAATATATAGATAGATATCCTAGTAGTTTAATGCCCTATAGAGACGCTTTGGTATTCTCGTTCAACGTGGGCTTGAGCTTGAGTTTTGTTGGCTGGTACACAATCCTCGAATTGTAACCACCAATTTCGAACACATATCAAATCACCTTCCCTCAAATATCATCGTCAATTCTTGTCTAGACCTTTCAATTGTCTACTATCAATCCCTTAGTATCCGCGACAAGCCGTCGATATTCGAGTTCCTTATACATCCGGCAACGCTCCGAACGGTCCGCCGATCTCGGCCCCCCAGACTCAGACTGTTAGTTAGCTCCAACTTCCCCAAAGAGCTCAGACCGCGCCCAACCAGCGCATAGTAATTAGCTACACTTCACCTTAGTTCATGCACTTTATGTTTATCCACTGAAAGGGTTGCTTCGGGGTCTACAACCGCCCGTTTTAACTTGTCTAGTGGTTTTTTCTTAGTTTGCTTTGATTCCCCAGACCTGTTTCTTTTCATCATATCATCATTTCTTCTCCCAGACTTCATATTGTATTTCTGGGTTCAAGAGAGCACGGTGATTTTACAACGAAAGAAACCAAAGGGCAGACAAGAGAGAAGACGACATCATGAAGGATTCAGATGCGCCGGCGTTGGTTCTCGCCGGGACAACTACGCCCGAGCAGATCACCACCACCAAAAAGACATGGAATACCAAGAACTTGACATCACGACTTGGTGTGGATTTTCTATCCGCTGCGAGTGCTGCTTCCATGGTCGCGCCTATCATTGCAATTATCGACCGGTAAGCAATCCACGATTCTATCCACTATTCATTCCACTTTTTTCAGCTGTTGCGCCTCTCTTTGAGACGCCGACATCGCCAAACTTCAAACTGCAAAAGCTGACATCATGACAGCTCCATCATGGAAAACGCATCTGGCGCAAACACCCTCGTCAACTCAGTAAAATCCTCCCTTCGAACCCTCTTCACCCGCCCACACACAATCCTCTTCTCAAAGCCCACAGCGCTCATCTTCTGCCTCTACGGCGGAACATATCTCACCGCCAACACCGTCGACACATCTTTCTCAGCCGTTAATAACAAGCCCGCCTCGAGCATCACGGCCGGAACAACAAAATTCGCAGCGTCGAGCACCGCCAACATTGGAGTGTGTATTTACAAAGATCAGGTTTTCGTGCGCATGTTTGGACCACCTGGTGTTGTGCCTAGACCTGTTCCTCTTGCTTCATACACGCTTTTTGCGCTGCGCGATTGTTTGACTATCTTTGCGTCGTTCAATGTTCCGCCTTTGCTGGGACCGTATTTGGATAGCAAGTTTTCTGAGGAGGTGAAGAAGAGAGTCTCTGGACTTTATGCAGCGCAGTTTATGGCGCCTGCTATGGTGCAGTTTATTTCGACGCCTATGCACTTGTTTGGTCTGGATTTGTATAATCGCCAAGCAACTGGTCCTGGGGGAGCTGTTGTCACGATGCGTGATCGCTTAGACCTTGTGCGGCGCAACTGGTTCATCAGCTCCGTTGCAAGAATATGTCGAATTGTTCCTGCTTTTGGTGTCGGCGGTGTCGTCAACATGAAGGTCCGCAAGAATCTCATGGCCAAGCTTGAATAGAAGAGTCCAGGTCGTCACATGCTATAATTCTGCGAGAACAGATACATCTTGCGATTTGATTTCTGGCGTTACAGTTACGAGGCTACGTAACAATGGTTGCATTCACTGTTTGATCTGGTCCAAATCACGGCATTGGGGGTTAATGTTGCATCTCATGGTTTTCTTCGCATGGTGGAATACAAACAAGATACGATGACGACCCGTCACTCATAATAGACCTGTAGAACATGATAGACTAGCTGCTGGGTGGCTATGGGAAGAGTCAGGACTTACACGATCATCCTAGATACATCAGCAAACTGAATTCATCTCATTCCACCTATATCTTCAACTGATAGAAAGCTATTTTGTAACTACACTAACATAGATATTGATATTCACATGGATCGCTTACACAAAATAACACAATTGTCGCTTTCATTCATCACGCTCATGAGCGCCCATCTTGCTTTCCACCACCGCCAAGGTCTTCACATCTTATCTCCTCAGATCCTCGCCGCACTTGCAATGCAAGCTATTCGCGACTCCAGTAACGTCCACTATTTGAAACCTATAGGCTGCTCAATGCGGCTTACTAGATACCATCTAAACGAACCTCCCCAGGAGCCCCCGTCCCTATACGTTGCAACGTATAACCACATCCACCAACTATCGACCGCTTTCCCGAGCCGCCTCCGCAGGCCCTGTCACTTTCGTTGAGTACGTACAGAAGAAGTAAAGGTCAAGGGAAGAAAAGCACTAAGCTCAGTCGTGTAATATCAAAAAGGCATTCAAAAGGCCACATGCCTGCCTGAATACAGGTGTGAAGAATAGTTTTTTCCAAAAAAAAAAAAAAAAAAAAAAAGAGCAAAATAGGGGGAGCATGGGAAATGCCCGAAGAATAGACAACGAGCGTCAGGTACACTGGTCATGAAACTTGTATGTCATCCAGCTAATAAAATGGTATCAAAGAATTCGGTTCCTCGCCGACGTGTCGTCATGAAATCCGCAGAGAATAAAATGAGAAAAGAGGAACAAAGAAAAAGAAGTTAAAAATTTGCGTATCGTCCGTTGGGGACTCATAAGAAATTGTAGACCCATCGAGGAAGAGAAGAACGCACGTTTAGTAGACTGTAGGGCTCTGTACTGCACTATACGGACAAGGGTGCGGGAACGAGAATATACGATGTCAGTGCATATGCAACGCTCGCTCTTTGGTGGACTTTTGGTTTTGGCTTTTCACTTCAATCCATCCATGCAGCGTCGCAATCAAGCTGAAACGTCGCCGTCGTCATCTTGAGTGGGCAGCTCACACGACCTCCACATAGAGCAGAAGCTTCTCGTTCCGCTGCAGAGCATAGTCCAAGTCATTGTCACTAAGCATGCTTGGCTTGTCTCCAGTGGGCTCGTCCTTGTAGAACAGTTGAACCTCTTGACCCGCTGGCACCTTCAAACGATCACAAATCTTTTCATAGAGCGCTTGGAACGAAATGTCTGTCGGTACTCGGATGGCGATGAGATCTCCGTTGAAGTACATCTTAATTTTCATCGCTGATGCCGGTTGAGCCGGAGGTTGCATGCTATTTCCGAGTGACGTTTGCGAGGGTTGAGACAAAGATGATGGCTGTCGCTGAATATCAGGCGAACCATGGCCCATCTGATGCGCTGGTGCAGCTGAGAGACCATATGAACTTCCATTAAGGTTGTTTTGTGATCCACCAGCTGGAGACTCGGTCGATGAGAGTTGTGATGCTTGTGATAGGCGGTACTCCTCCTCATTGTCATTGTCGTTGGGATCGATCTCGTAATCTCCTTCGCGGGGTGCAAAGAACTGCCTTACCAGGTTGCATCTCGAAATGTAATGGGGCTGGTTCAGCATGTTCTTCACGTAAGCGTCCAAATTATGGAGGCGTCCTTCGGTGATTGCATCTGTGACATAGTTGACCGGTCCAGGCATGTAGGGCAGTGTACGCTTCTGTGTTCCTGTATTACCGGCCTCAGCTGGGAATTCGGTCAGAAGAGCGATTTGGAAATCGTAGAAGTCCTCGTAATAGCGAGATAGCTCCCATTGTCGTCCATCTTCGAGCAGTGCTTCGATCACGAACCAGTACTTATCCTCGGCAAAGCAGTATCGTGGTATGCGAGCTTTTAGGGGTGCGTGCAGTTGTGAAGCGGGTTTCTGTACGTGATTTTGCGGAGGTTGTTGAGATGTTCGAGGTTGAGATGCGTATCCAGCCTGCACCCCGTTCTGAGAGGGCTGTCGAGAATGCTGCTGTTGTTGGAGGCTCATTCGTTCCATGCCTTGCTCAATACCTTGCCCAGGTTGCTGAGGGCCACCGCCTTCGAATTTACCCAGAGTGATACTGCTGTTCTTGTACTCAGCGGCCATTTTCTTCCATTCTTCCACCTTTGGAACACCAGCGCGCTTTATGGCGTCACCCGGGTTTGCAATTGCCTTATCGCTTGCCATATCACGAATCTCGACAAAGGAAACAGGGATGAGTCCTGGACCACCTAGTCGACCAATCGGCTTAGCCACAAACCACTCGGGGTTCGATTGTGCGATGACGATAATGGCCTCGCCTGCCTTCGCCTCCAACTCGTCTGCCCGTTCCGCGGCAAAGTCGTACATGACAATTCCGTAAACCATGGCGCCGGACTTTCCAACCGACTTCGAATTACGCTGGTGGCCTTGCTGAGGCACAGCTGTGGTGGGTGACATGACGGCTGGCGCAGGTTGCATCGCTGGGGATTCGCTATATCCAGAATCGTGGTCTGGGTTCTTTGTGGGAGCGGGGAGTTGACCACCGTCGGATTGTGCGCTATCTCGCTCGGTTCGGCCCAGCGCTTGGAAGAAAGTGACAGGCACAAGGCCCCGAGCGTCAGGGAGCGCTGGATTGCATGCCTCGTACCAATCCTGGTCGTTTTCGCGGCCGATAACGTGGAAAAAGTCGCCTCTCGAAAAGCTCAGTTCTTGGCTCGATCGTGCCTCGTAGTCGTAAAGGGCTCGGATGACCTGCAAATGAGGTTAGGTATTAGCATCTAAGCTCAAGGATTAAGGTCAAGTTTGTCGTGTAACCATGGCGGTGCCCAATGTGGCAACCAATTTGAATGGGATTTCAGGCTTGAGATTTGCATGGGAGTGTGAGGCCACCAACCTTCTTTGGGGGAACAATAGCGACAGCTGACTTTGGGGCGACGGATCCTTTGTCCTTGTCACCCTTGATCGAACGTCGAAGAGCCTGCACGAAGCGCATCACTATTAGCTTTTGACTCGAGTATTCTGGACAGCCAGCGGAGCCGGCGCAAATGATGAGAGAAGGCAAGCTGAATGCGGCGGGGCAGGGGGTTGACTCAGGCAGCTGAGGATATGGGAATAACGCCTTGTGAGGCACAAGTTGGAGGCAGGACATAGCATAACACAATA
The DNA here is from genome assembly GCA_002980475.2 of Fusarium beomiforme. Taxonomy (NCBI): domain Eukaryota; kingdom Fungi; phylum Ascomycota; class Sordariomycetes; order Hypocreales; family Nectriaceae; genus Fusarium; species Fusarium beomiforme. The sequence continues at coordinate 25,368 of PVQB02000525.1, read as the reverse complement.
AAGATGTGGGATGGGATGGGATGTATGGAGAGGCAGGCAAGCATGAGCGAGCGAAGGGAAAGGGGCGATGACGAACCTTCATTTTTGTGTAACTGAATGCCTCCTGGGCAGTTGCAAGTTGAGAAGTTGTGAATCGCTCGAAGGTGGAGGTTGTAAAAAAAAGGACAAGCAAGAAACTGGATCGCAAGACGAGACGACCACCTACAAGTACAAGACGAGGGACGACGACACCTCCCGGCGGGACACAGCGGCGGACTGGGCTACCTTATTTCGATCCAATCCGATGTTTGGTGTAGCTACCTACAGTGCACTACAGCACAGTACCTAACCGCTAGACCGGGCACGGGCAAGGCAGCGAGGGCGAGGTGCAGGGCGACAGTATAATAGCAAAACTTGTGGCAGTTGCAGCAGCGCCGTTGAAGTGGAGGGGGAGGACGAGGAACTGGACCTGGACCCTCCTAGGTAAGGTAGGGTACCTTACAGCGAATGCCTGGGGTTGCACACACACAAAGTGGAAGTTAGGCGCGAGCGAGCCCGAATGTGAGTGTGAGTGAATGAGTCCACGCCAAGGGGGGCGAAGTACAGTACAGTCAGGCAAGGAGCCTGAGGTGGACTGGACAAGTGGATCGAACGTTGTGGAAGCCCTCTCCGATTTGTGTAAGTTTGAATGAGCAAAGCAAAGTCCAGATGGAGGCTGAAAAAAAAATGGAGAAAAAATAACAGTTGGTGGTTGGAAGTAAAAAGGACAATAGAAGCTGTTTGCTTGATATTCTTTGCTTCTTTGCCTCTTTTGCTTCTTAATGACCTGATGACTTTGGTTGGTGCAGCCGTATAACTGTGACTGATCAGATACTCGGAATGTAAAAGTCCGTGAATCTGTGACCCTCGACGCGTACGATAAGATAATCACCACGACTGGATCCTTTCGCCTTGGTTCCTCTTTAACGTGATATTAACGCGAGTTGTGGGCGTCTTTCAAGTTCACAAACACTAACTGGGAAGACTGCGCTGCTCAAAAGAAGGGTGAAATTACGCTTCCAAGGCGGGGTGATGGAGGGGTCGCCTGTGACAACTTGGCGCCTGCCAGTGACCTTGGTAAGTGGTTTATTAGCATAGATTGCGCACCGTATAACCACATATTGACCTAGTAAGAAGTCATGCAATGAAGGTAAAATCAAGAAATTAGGGGGGGAAGGAAAATATGCAAAAGGAGTAAATCGCATATATGAGAGGTAAAAAAGAATTCCACATATGGATCTGATTGGCCGTCAATGATCGATGGTCAGAGGCTTTTCCTTCCGCGCTCGCTGAGGTTCCAATCAACGGCTCCAAGCGTTGACAGTTTGACTGAGCTTCAGCTACTACTGCAATTTGTAGAAGCTGACAATGGATGTTTGAACTAAATGAATCCTAATAAGCTGAACCTGGCTGAGCTATTCTTCTTGTCTGTAACCTACCTCCCTCTAAAACCACTACAAGCCGCCAAGCTCATCTCGAAGCTCTCACCTTCATAACCAAGTATCCTTGTCAGCGGCATTAACTGTCAACTACACCAAAGCATCAGCGCTTACGAGCCACGACAAACTGCGTACGACAGGTTTCTCAGTGGGTAAATCGTGCATGAGATCTACCACACAAACATGTCCTCCATGCTCAAAATAGCTTTCAATACCTACAAATGGCGTCTGCTTTTGAAGTGGACGCTTACACAGCCAATCCCCGTCGTATCCTATCCCTCATAATCAACAAAAGGTGTTGACTTGACTGTCGACTCGGGCAAACCGCTCAACCCTGTCTCGTCTCAAGCCTCTTCGCTCATCCCGGCCACGGTCATGGGCATGGGTGTGCGGACGAAGGATAAATTAGTCAGGGATCATGAATGGATTTTCCTATGTACTAAAAGTCCCCTCTCTTCTTGGTGATGCCCGATACACACAGAACACACATCCGCAGACGTTGGTGTTGACGTTGGCGTTGGCACATCATGCAGTTCGCGCCGCTAATCAAAGAGAAATTTCCGGATAGTCACAGTAGTTACAGTGCCCCCAGTGAGAAAGTTACTAATAATTAGTGAGTGACCAGGAAGCGGCGAAATCGTCGCGCGACAGTGCAAGGATGCATTAAGGTACGACAAACAGGGGAGCCACGTCTTCATCGATCGCATTGCATCAAAGACCAGGACTGCGACCTCTTTCTAGAAATCGAGATGAATGATTTGAGAGTCTGAGAACCAGTTCATGCATGCCATGTTAGTGCAGCATCTCATGTTACCTTTACACTGACTTTCAGATATTCCTGGTAGAGACTCGGCATAATACTACACCTTAATGCCTGTCTCTATCCAAGACAAGGACCACTCAAAAGCATACTTCGCATAAAGAAATGTCTACCTGACGCCGGATACTGGAAGCCCATTGTCTTGTGTTGATGCAAACAACTGCCGCGCGCACATATTTGCTGAATGTTAAAACATGGCTGGCTGAAGCGCCCTGTTATATCTCAGCCAGGGAGAAGAGCAGAGATTCATCGACATGCTAGGTTCCAGTTTATGCTCTGGTAGTATTAATGGCTGATCTCATTATCATATTGAACAACTCACTATCGACATGCGACGCTCGTGTCTTCCAAAACTCTCTCTTCATGCGACATGTTGATCATCAGTCTCCAAGTCATTCTCATTCCATTCCTGATCGAATCCAGTTCCATCCAACTAACACCTCCCCTGCTCAACTGTTAGCTGACTATCCACCGGAAGCGTCCCGGGCCAAAAATCCACAATGGACCATGAAGCCGCCGTCTCGTCTGCGGATACCGTTTGCCTTCGGTCTAATCTCGTGTGTCAATATCCCGTTCGCTTCAACTGGCGGCTTCTGTGTATCACCAGAGAGATATGACTCGTGGTGATCAATTGTAAGCGTTTTAATGAAAAGTATTTATCGTCGTCACCGCAAAGATCATAAATGCGAGCACATATCGTAGAAAACACTTCATGTTAATTAACAGGGAGTAAGATTCCCTCCCTTAAGCCAGAACTTCTACCTATCCTGACACTCCTTACTAGTTAAAACTTCTCTCTAAGTTAGTATTTCAATAAAAGTTTATAGGATAACAAGAAAATATATAAAAGTAATAATTTAAATATAAAAATATATTACTTAAAAAGGGGGGGAAATATCTCCCAGCTCTTCCCAGCGCGGGCAACACAAGCCACTCTTATCTCCACAGTACTTTAAAGGCACTACCAAAGGCCTTAACACATTTCTTCGCAGTTTTACGCCTTGCGATAGGCACTCCTGGCCTTCAACCCGAAGGGATGGTCTAACCAGCGATCGCCAACCATGAGTTGGCAGATCATGGGGGTCTTCAGTAGTTCAAACACTATTGGTTGGAACACATAAATGACATCGGGACGACGTCGAAGTGGTAGTTATGACTGGGATTCGAACGATCGATCAGTGTGGATAACACCAGGTTTCCTCCTGCAAGAGTCGCCGACTGCGCTACAGAACCGGGGGGGCATTTCCCAATGCATCGAACAGAATAGTGTCTTATATAGGGCCCACTCAGGTCGACGATACCTGCCCAGTATTTGTAATATTTTCAACATCATATCGAGACATCATGCAAGTATCAGATTATAATACAATGAATTGCTACTTGTTAGGAGTTACCAGCCCATAACCCCTGTCAACGCCAAACCTCTCTTCATGAACATCGCCCTGCTTCCTGTTGGGGCCAGTGTGCATTCACTTTGCAATGATAAAGCTGGCATTTCATGGCTGATCAAGATGCGATAAGCCAAAAACTAGCCCCAACAGTACCAGGGACAACATAATTTCAAGTTCCTATCTGTCTGCATTTTCCCATGATGCCCACTGCGTCCAAGTTCCCTCCCAACCATCCAATTTTCTGACTTGCGTACAGCAAAAGTGTCGCCTCGGGTGGTAGAATGGAAGCTGGCTTCGAGGCTACGGTTAATTGATCAAAGTCTAAGGCAATGCAACATAAGAAGAAACTTATGCATCTGCTTTGCCTCAGATGGCGCAAAATAGAACAGAAACATTTCGATGCACCTAAGCAGAAATGGGGTATAAAACGCCGGAGTCGTATCTACATGAATGATCACGGATCACATGTGTGAAAGTATCATCATGCGTCGTCGAAAAGTATAACGACGGCTATGTCTCATTCCGTGAGACGTCGATGGAAGTCGCCAAGAAAAAGAAAAGAAAAAAAAAAGAACCCGAGAAAGATGCAGTAAAGTTTTAGATCTGGCCCTTGATATCAACCTTTTGGAACGCCATACTGCGCGCGCCCTCAAAGAGGGGACCCGCTTTGCCGGTCAAAAACGCGATGTAGTCTGTTCGGTCTTCCAACAATTGTCGGCCTTGATGATCGATGATAAACTGGGCTGCATCAGCATCAGACTCGAAACCGAGTTCCTCAGTGATGAAACGAAGTTTCACATCCGGCTTGTATCTACGAGATAGTTAGCGACAAAAAAAAATTCAAGGAAATAAAGCGGATGGGGAAAACTTACGCTTTGCAAATATTGCACAACGCAGCAAGCCGCTCTCGGACAACAAACATGTCCATCAAGTAGGCACCCATGTTAGGGGTGTCAAGGTAAAGCTGGAAGAACTTGTGATAGTTGCCCAATGCCAACGATGATCGCACTTCTAATGCATGCTTAATCGGCCGCTCCTCTTTCTCTGCTGTGGTTAGATCTGCCAAAGTGTCGTTCAATCCAGTTCGATTGGCCGTGTGGATGAAATAAAGAATGCGATATGCCTTGAATTCAATGGGGTTGCCTCTAAGGCCCATGCCATACAACGACCGCAGTTGGGTCTGGCATTGATTATACTCACCAATATCCCCCTTCTCCAAGGCAATTCGGGCATGGATTTCATAAACGGAAACAGTGAAGTCGTTCTTGATATGTTGCACGGTCAGATCTTGCCTCATAGACTTGAACTGATCACAAATGTACGAGTAGTTGCTTTCCCGCTTCCACTTCTTCTTGAGGAGATCTAGAGTCTGACGCAAGATGTGCTCGGGTCGGACCTTGGACGGAACTGGAGGGGCGGTAAGACGAAGATACTTCTTCTCAAGTACCTCGCATGTGCCGACAATAGGTCCAGATGAAGGTGGAGGCGGACTGGGCGATCTAAGCGACTTGTATTCGTTCTCGAATCGTCGCTTACGCTTGTTTGCTTCCTTCTGAAACTTACTTGATTTCGGCAGGGGATCGTCCATTGAAACACGCTTTTCGGGGGAAGCATAGGAAATGCGGTCCTCAAGTGAGGATCGCGAGTTAGTACGCCATGGCGGCTGAGAGTTGTCATTACTGGCAAAATCGGTAGATTTCCTCTTTTTGGAGTTGAGGGGGGCATGGAAACTTGGCTTGATATCCGCGTCACGTTCGGCTTTAACTAGAGCCTGCGGGAGAGGCATGTTGTCCCAATCGAGTGTGTATAGTGTGCCGTTTTCTTTTGCAGTACCGATGGTGCTCTTAAGCTTAGCCTCGATTTCCGCGCGAGACACGGTGGGTTCGTCATTTTGGGGGAGAAAGGATCTCTGAACATAGCTCCGAACAGATTCGGGCCAATCCACTTTGGACTTGGCTTGCTCAGGTGTCGGGGTTACACCATTCACGGGCGAAGCGGGAGACATTGGATTTTGCACCAAGGGCGGTGGAGGCACGTATCCGGCAAACGGAGCAGCTGGGACTGCGTATTGACTGAATCCTTGACGAACGGCTACGGGAATAAAGGCTGGATCTGCTTTTGGTGTCAGGCCTGTCGGGCGAGAAAAAATGTTGTCGTTTGCGGGCAGTCCGGGAGATGACTTACTCGTTGGGTAGGCGTAGGATGCCGGTACGGTTTGCTGAGTTACGCTCGGCGCTTGCTGCGCTTGCCAAGTTGGCATCATGGCGTCGGAATGCTAGCGGTGCGACTGGTTAGTTTCACAAAGCGAGTTGGGGGAGAAAAGATGATGTCGGGCGGATAATGGCAGAAAAGCGAGATGATGATGAAGGGTCCTTGTGTCAGGATCCTTTGGGAGGTATTTTCGTGGTCAAAGAAAGGCAGGAGATGAGTGGTGGCGGTGTGATCCTGCTTGTGCACGGAAAAACTGTGCTCCGGTGGACGCGCCGCCTGAAGAGTCAGTGAGCGTAGGTTTATATTAGGTATTAGCTTATCGTCAACAGTGGGGCCGCCCATTGGAGGGGCCGATCAAGTCTCGTGTGCCTACCTGAGAAAGACTCTTGATGTTGAAGGTATTTCACTGTCAACTTTGAATCTGCTTCGAGTCGAAATACAGACCGGGGAATACAGACTCCTGGCTACTGCTCTCTGGTTGGAAGATTTGTCAAGTCTTTGTCTTCTATCTTTTGTTTGCTGCAAGTCATCGTCCGCTTGCATCATCGATCGTCCAGTCATCAGTAACCGCACCATTCGCTCCTCTGCTTCACTTCCACCCTCATGACGGATGTTTCTGAAACATATAGACCTTACTACCGCATTAAGGCCCTCTTATCTTCCAGATGAGGTGCTCCTCTTTGTACAGGACAACGTAGGCTTGTACGAGGGGTAGGTCGTTCTTGGCGATACGAGTTGAAGCTCTGATATTGACACCCTCATAGCAAATTCAAGCTGCCCAATCAGCAGAATGGGCAGGTCTACTTGACCTCGCATCGAATATGTTATGTTGATAAGCAAGAGCCCCGTATGCACTCTGTTGCTCTGGACCTCAAAGATGTGGAGCGCTACGAATTCTATGCTGGCTTTCTAAAGTCATCAGCCAAAGTGACTCTAATACCAAAGCCTCCCAGACGCTCGTCATATCACAGCCGTGCTCTATCAAATGCGCCAAATTCACAAAGAAACCTAGCTGGATCGCCAGGGATTTCTGAGTCTGCTTACAGAGCACCCCCTGAACCTCCAGCTGTGACGAGCGCCACATGGGTCTGCACTATATGTAGTTACTCAAACCCGGTCCCCTCCAATTTTGATCCCATTTCTGCAAACGCGCATACGCCTCTACCTCCATGCCTAGCATGTGGTATCAGGCCGACTCTGTCTCACGTGCTTAAAGCAGCGATTTCTGGGACCAGCAACCGCTCAGTAGCTTCATCCGCTTTAAATGCACCTCTCCCACTACGTCCGGCTCACTCTGGCACTCGGCCTCTCTCAGAGAATCTGGACCAGACGCCTGATTTGAGCATACCAGACGCTATTAATGATGTGAACTCGATTGCATCTTTCCAATGTCCTCGGTGCACTTTCTCAAACCACCCTTCTCTGATGACTTGCGAGATGTGTGGTGGCCCCCTGATTTCACGGCATGTCCCATCATCTATCCACCAGAGCTCTACAGCCGATACGATCAGGACTGACTCCCCAGGTCCTGTACTTGACCCCAGCAAGATCAATAAGAACGGAAGTGATGTCCCTGAGAGTGTTAAGATCTCCTTCCGAAGAGGCGGCGAGAAGATATTTTATGAGCGTCTTAAAGGCTCCATGACACAGCGCAAATGGTTGCTCAGAGATGCTCCTCCTGCTCCGAATAGCAGAGCTGCGGAGGAGGGATCCAAGGACACCCCGGCTGGCATCTCAGGACGGCAGAAAGGAGTTGGCATTGCTGGCCTGGAGCAACTTGGCCTAAGCATGCGCAAAAACAATGAGTTGCTAATAGGCAGTGCTTTCGAGGACCTGGAGGCTCTCATGTCGTCTGCCAAGGAGGTCATTGCACTTGCAGAACGCTTCGCGCGACAGACCAATAACGGACAAGGGAATGCATCAGCTGAGGAGAATGCTATTCTGGCAGAATCTGCCAGTCAACTTGGACTCGTCACAACGAAGGATATTGTGGGAGGCGGTGGCTCTGAGTCTCTCTATCTTTCAGAACTAGCCAGAAACTTGGCTGAGTTCCTCACCGATGACTCCAGAGGCGTACTCAAGAAGGCAGGAGGTATCATAACCCTCGTCGATCTTTGGGCTATGTTCAACAGAGCTCGGGGAGGCGTCGAACTCGTCAGCCCGGCAGACTTTGAGAAAGCAGCCAGACTCTGGAGCAAGCTTAAATTGCCTGTGCGTTTGCGCACTTTCCGCAGTGGTGTCATGGTTGTCCAGAGCCGCGACCGCACTGACGGAACTACAGTTAGAGCCATACTTACATGGCTTCGCGATCTACATGAGTTCCCTCCTGATCGCGAAGTGCCTTGGGACTGGCAGGAGTTTGGTCGGGGTGTGACAGCACAAGAAGCTGCTGAGCGCTTTGGATGGAGTCTTGGCGTTGCAGAGGAAGAATTGTTGATGGCTGAAGAGCGGGGAGAGCTGTGTCGTGAGGAAGGTTTGGAAGGCCTCAAGTTCTGGGTGAATTATATTAATCCAGGAGAGCACAAGAAGCACAGATCTCAAGCTCAGAAGGACAGTGATGAAGTCATGAAGGCACTGAAAGCAAGCGGATTATTATAAACCAGGGCCATGTCGGATTATTAAGTATAGACTTTTGTGAGCCATTCATCGTACATAAAGGATATAAACACAGAACCTGAATGGCTTATTGTGGTATTTTTTTTGGCCAGAAAACATTTGAGGTGCGTTTGTACATGTAATTGTAGCCCCAACTCCGCATTATTCGTTTACCGAAACTCCAAAACCAAGTCGTCAACCAGTGCTTTCTTCAAGCCGGACGATTTTACGTACCCAGCAACCTCTCAAACAACCACGTGAGTGGAAAGATGTTCAACGGCTTCTTTGATAGAACGCAGCATCCTTTGATTGACGCAGAATGGACATCGCACGGGACGATCATCTCGAGTCATGGGCTGCTCCGAGGTTATAGGAGTGAGCGTGAGATCTGTACTCAAGTCGTGCGCCGGCGTAGCTGTGTAACGCTGAACAGAAGCGGCACGCGCAGTCGGTGTGGTCAGGATGCTGTTGGGCTGAAGTCCAGCTCTTTCTGCGCGTTCACGCTCTTCTCGTACGGCCGCTGCCTGTTCTTCAGCAGCCTGTTCCTCTTGTTGAAGCTGACGCAGAGCATTCTGTAAGACAACTTCAGGATCATCATCGGCGTATATAGGCTGGTCCGGCTGAGGGGGTGGGATTGCAGGAGGATCATGCGTCATCATAGGAGGAGGTGGTGGTGGCACTTGTTGGGGAGGGCCGGTCATTCTACGAACCACTTCATCACGTACTAAAGCACATGTGTTAAGGGTGGGCTCGATACCAACAACACGTAGGACTTCCTCTTTAATCGCAGCTGGGCTTGTGTCAGGGGCCACGCTCATGAAACGGGGAACACAATCTGCTAGATATCCTATATCTTCTGCAGCATTGATTCCCCCGTCTCCATGGCGGCGCTGTCTTCTAATCAAAAGTCCATAGCGTTTTTTGAATCGATGAATCCAACCAGGCGAGAATTCGGGAGGGTTTTCATCCTTGTATCGCGGCAGCTGGTTGAATATTGATTTTGCCTTGTCACCGAGTTCTTCATTGGTAGGTTGACGGCCAGATGCTTGGACCCCCTGATACCAAATGAGAACAAGCTTCTCAACGTCAGGCCAGTTTCCATAGCGCAGACGAGAGCCCGAAAGTTGAGGATTGTCACTATCTAGACGGGAATATTTGGGTGACAGAGAGTGTGACACGGTAGATTGGCTTATTTGCTGGCCATACTGGGAAAAGAACCATTCGATACAAGCCTTGTGCGATGGACGGATAGGCTGGCTATTCGCCCAACGACGTAGAGCACGGCGTTGGTCGAGTGTTAGGGAATGTCTCTCCTTTGGCGATGCGCCGACGTGATCGCCGACATGGTCAACAGCGGAGACATCATGGCCTACCTGAGCGACAGCGTCAACAGGAGAGAGGTCTGGGGCGGGAGCGGCGACAAGGGCCGGGTCGGTGGTAGCAGCCGACATGCCCAGGACGGCTATCTCCTTAAGGTGTGGGTTCTCGATTTTGGGGGTATTGTATTGAAGATGGAGAGGCTATCGTTGTATCCGAAGAACGTGCGTTTGGGGGAGGCGGGATGTTTCGATTAAGGAGATAGTTGATGGCTGTTTGGCGAAAGAATGTCGATGGCGGGGGAGGAGTAAGCTTTGGAGGGTCCTCACGTGATTATGAATTAGAGCAGCAGGTGCGTCAAACGGAGGATTAAGTAATCATATCGTATAACAGAAATATCATGATCATGATTTGTTATCAAAGAGAATATGATTTAACTATTAACTTATGACTTTTTATGGCATTCCCATATCATTTCAACTAATTCCATGGATTGCGTTTCCATCAGTCACAGTATTCGATGCTATTAAAGACCTCGATATATGCCTCCTCGATAATGTACTAGACTGAATCGCTAGTCCTAATTGTTTCGAGCAACTTTGATAGAAGCATGGATGCCCACAAGGATCACGGACATAAGCATGCCAGGATAATTGGACATGCGGTTTTCTCCGTTTCAGCACAAATTTCCATGTTACCTAATTAGAAAAGCCATGCATGTCATGATCAGTCCTCGTAAAAGGATAAAGCCCTCGCTACGGCGATTTGCCAAGACGCATGGTTAGAGTCAACGGTCGAACGCTGAGCTGTCACTAAAATGGTCGTGTCAGTTGAAGAACTCGGCCAACCGTTGAGAGTGGCTAGAGTGGGCAGACACGGGGTAGACAGGAATACAACCTCCGGGCCGGTCTCGCACTGACCTGCCTTGCCTGACTCTTACTAGGCAGTGCAACGATTAAGGGATGCTGAAGTTGAAGAAAAAGAAGATGCTGCTCTAATAGTTTCCTCGTTCGCCTACTCCTTACAAGCATTAACCTCAAACTATCACCAAGGCTCGATTAAGCTATCCCCAGAAGAACTGGTCAAACTCTGCAAAAGCAAACTAGAGATTTGATTACATGACTAGCGGCTCTCGAGATGCCCGTCAACTTCCTGTTCAGGTATACCCGCCTGGGGCATGAACCATGTCGCCACTTGGCTTAGAGTTCGAGAACTTTGAACATGTGCGCACTAGTTTCGTCTGCATGGCGATCTGCCGATACACTAATAAGTCGATATGTACCTAACTAGCTGACTGTGTGATATTTCTGTTCCTCTACAGCCATTTCAGTCCCTCTCTTGACTTCAACATGCCAGAAGCTGATTGAGATAGCGACTTGTATGTAGTCGTCGATACGCAAACATCGCCACCCCTCGCTATAGGTCATACTCTACCCTTGTCATCGACTTATTTCAGAACAACCAAAAGAATCCTTCACCATGGCCAGCGCATTGGGAGACCACGATGGCTCTATGTCACATTATAGAGTTCCAGGAACTGCCAGATCTTCAACAGCTGCTTCAACAACGTCTTCCTCCACAAGAATTGCCCTTTTCAACTCCCTCACGCCGTCCAGTACAGCCCTGGTGAGCGAGTGCGTGGATACACCATATCGCTCAATACCAAAACTCCTGAAGATATCTTGGCAATGGAACAAACTGCGAACATTCTTCCTCGGCAATGATACCTGTTCAAAAATTTTTGCTGTTTCAGAACACTCTGGACTTTTTGGTCGAAATTCAGGTTCACCCTGCTTACTCCTCCATAACGGACCAACCGGAAAGGACGAAATATTAGCAGCTGCGGGTGAAACGCTGAGGGATGGACTATCTGATCCTGGTGTTGTAGAGAGTATTGTCAATGTATCTGCAGCCCCTGGGTCAGATATCGATATCAGAGTAGCCACTGAAATCGTGCAGGCACTATACGATGAGACCGAGCAGTGCGTGGTATTCCGATGGGCAATAGAAACGAAGCAAACAGAGACAGTTCAAGACTGTAGCTTCGTTCGGGAAGAATTTGAGTGGACCATGACACCACTCCAGGCGGCAAAGGATCCCAAATACTGTCACGAATTCAAGCTGTATCGTACTGGAGATATGAAGGCGCCGTTGGAATACCTCGCTATGGCCTCATGGAAGGAAGCAGCATGGAAAACATGCAAAATTGAGTTCTCGGATAAAGCAATCCAGCAGAACTTGGGGGATCGATGGTCTCTTATGGTGGTGATGTCTGCCCTGAGAATGTGGCAGCTCGGTCGAACAGGACAAGCATCCTTGGAGTATGTGTCGAACTGATACTGCCTATTTACTTTGTATCTTAGCGTCTGTGTATTAATCAAAAGTAGAACCGCACATAAGTGTGTAGTAGAAATTATAGATTTAATGATAACCAATCTGCAGTGCAGGATATGAACTTGTGGATAAGATTGTAGCCATCATAACTCCGAGAACAATACCTCTTGTAACAGGATGTTTCCCTGTAGAAATGAAGCTAACCGACCTCAGTAGTGTCTGGAGGCTTGAAATATTCATGTAACCGTAGAGTCCGTTTATCCAACATCTCGGATCCAAATTCAAAACATGAGCCAAAGGGAGAGATGAAGTTGAATCTGTTGGTAATTGGGACATCAAATAGCACTAACGCACTTCCCCGGGTTGACGTAAGGGACAGGTTTGTTGGTGTTCACAAAAGCGAGGTTGTAATCTCACTGGCTTAAGACCAAACTGGTAATGTGACTGGTCCTCAACAAGGCACATATTGAACTGTCAGACACCAACATTTCAACAGAACAAGAGAAGCAGTAATCGGAGAATAAACGCTTTATACTGGGGAAATTAGGCATCGACGATCAGAATGCCAGAATCGACTTTCAGAGAATACTGAGTCCAGTTAAATGAAAAGTATCCGTTGGACAAGAGTGAAGGCAAGATCGGAACCTCCAGATCGCACGCTGCGCAAGACATTTGGGGTCGATCTGGGAATCAGAATCCCTTCGCATCATAACCAAAATGCAGCTCTGAAGAACCAACATAAGTCGAGAAATGAAAGACATATCAATCAGTTAGGTTTCGGTATCCGGATCCGAGCAACGCCATATCAATCACAATCGCACTAATTAGGCGTCTATCCGAATGGTCACGATAGGGTAAAGTATTTCGTTATGCCACAGTTGGCGAAACCGGCTTTTGTTGGTATCTGAATTCGGCTGTCCGGCTCGATGGACAGCTCGTCTCCATGACTTATAAACGTACACCGCATCCAAATGACCATACGACCATCGTCCTCGACTCAACTGTCTAGTTCTTCTTGTCCTGCTGCTCAAGGAAGTTCCTGCCATTAGGTTAGTCCATTTTGACACAGCATCGCCGAGTGAATTCGCGCACTTGATGAAGTCGGCCTCATCGGAGCTGGAGGCGTTGATGGGAGGAGTAGCGGTGGCGGTGGGCTTGGAAGAGCCGCCAGATAGAGCAAGCTTGGTACCGACGAAGAGAGTTCCCAACCAGGCCATGGCGAGCTGTTGATCATGTTAGTTTTAGACATCTCTGATTTGCAGCGACTTCAATTGAGGTTGAACGAACGTAGTGGCCGCCGACCTGCTTGCCAGCAATGGTGTAATAAGCGATGCCAGCCATTGGAAATAATGAGACAAGACCCGAAAAGGACGAATTGGGTGATGACGAAGGGCAATGCGTGGATGTTTGAACGTCGCGGTTGAGATAGTTTGCCGAGCTCTCAAATTCAATTTGGAGCTTGTGCCTGGAATTACAGGCCTTAATGAAACGAACTGCCCCAGAGTGTGCGGTTATTCGTCGGATCATATCGAGGATCGGGATCAATCGGATCTACGGAAGTAACGTCACTGCTCCAGTTATCAACCTTCCTGCAGGAGCTTCCAGCAAGTCCAGTGGGTAAAGCCAGGGTAGCGGCGGGCCGTCAAAATGAAAGCTTCTGCTACCTTGGAATTTGTTTGTCGAATTCCCTTTATTCATATCCAACTTCATTGATTTTTCTTCTATTCTTTTGCTCATCATCTGAAATGACTTGGTGGGGTAAACCAAAGGATCCTAAGCCAGAGGAGAAGAAAAACCAGGCAGCTCAAATCAAAGACACTGTCGCTGAACAGCTTCCCTCAAAAGATCAGCTCCCCGAGAGTGTTCAGGAAGCTCTCAATAAGACTGGAAGGGTCGGAAATGTCTTTGACGACATAACTGATGGCTAGTATGTGTGTCATTGTGGGGTTGTCAGCACCAGCTAATCGTATGCAGTGGCCCCGAGTCAACCGATACCAATATTCGATATGCAGCCTATGCTACGCGAATTCGAACAATTCTCCTGTCCGCGCATCGATATGTGGCCTACACGAGTGACATAGGCGAATCATTCAGACCAGTAGCTCACCCCAAGCTCGTCCGCGCCGCCTACGGTGTATCTTGGATGTATCTTATCGGCGATGTCTCGTATGAAGGTTACAAGTCATATTGGCACAATCAACGTATATTGAACCCCAAGGTGCAACTCACTCCTCGACAAGAGAAGGTTACTGGCCTTCCTGCCACCGAGACACGTGCGATCGAGCCGGGCACGGTGTCACCGCTGGAAGACTACCGCACTGTCATGGTACAGCGCGCAATTTTCCAGAGTATCGCAAGTATGGGGCTGCCTGCTTTTACGATTCACAGTGTTGTGAGATATTCTGGCCGCGCTATGAAGAACATGAAGAACAAGACCATCAGGACTTGGGGACCGATCGGTCTAGGTCTCGCAGTGGTACCCTTCCTACCAACAATGTTCGATGAACCGGTTGAGAACGCTGTTGAGTGGGCGTTCCACAAAGGTTTCGAGACATTTGGAGGCAAGGCCGCTGTAGGCAATGCTCCTACAACTGGTCGCGAGGAATTACTGGCAAAGAGGCCAGCCAAGGAAAAGGAATTGTAATACAAGAATTCGCATGATAGTCTTGGCGTTACGGAGGTCGAAGGCGCTCAATTCATATTTCAACACTCAATTGATCTATAGGAATCTCGTATGCGACGCAGAGTTGACTTTTGACTTATATAAACACCGGCAGGTCTGCAATGGTGAATTGCATGGTGGGGAGACCCCGCGATTATCCTGGTCCCTAGAAGTGGCCGTGCGTTAAATTTGATAGTTTACAGTATAAGTTATTAAAAATGGAAGCCTGCGGTTCTCACTCGTGATTTATTCGCATGATGATGCACAAAATCTATACGAGCCTTAACTTATTCCCTCCGTGCCATCGCGCCTCGTTCTTTTTCCCTATCAACGTGTCAAAACTTATGACACAACTCGTTCGTAATCTGCCAAGCTTGGTCATACACGGACCCTTCCAGACGTTTCCTCGCCGCCGCCGCCGCCATTTGTATCTGTCATCTTCATATAAGCCCTTGCGACACCACCTCTGCCTACGAATCACACAGCCTTTTTAACGGCATTAAATACGAAGCATCTTCAATATGGCGTCGTCAAGCAGACCAGACGCTCAAGATACTAGCTACATCGAAATGCACGACAAAAACGAGGCAACGCTTATAGGCAAGCATTGTGAATATGATTACTGCAACCAACTCGATTTTCTCCCGTTCTTTTGTCAATCTTGCCGAAAGACCTTTTGTCTCGATCACCGAACCGAAGGAGCACATAAATGCACAAATCCTGGTGCGTGGGCGGAGCGAAAGCGAGAGAGAGAGCTTGCGCAGCCGAGCATTGGACAAGGAAAGATTCTAAGGGATAAGGTGTCCCAAAAGCCTTGCGCATCACCTGATTGCAAGACCACAGTCGGTACATCTTTGACGCCAGGTGTTCACTGTCAAACGTGTAATCGAGATTACTGCCTGAAGCATCGTCTCAAAGAGGACCACAACTGCAGCAACTTAGTGCCCATCGGAGCTCGGCCTATGCAATTTGATGTTGGCCAGAAAACAAAAACAGCCTTCGATAAGTTACGCGCATGGGGCACAGCGAAGAGAGAACAGGCTGGTAGAGCGCTGCCTAAACCAAAGCCAAGCTCTGCATCAGCACGTGTCATTGCAGTCAACAACCTAAAAAAGACAGCCAAAGGTGACGATAAGACACCTGTTGAAAAAAGAGTTTATATCTATGTGGAGGCCGAGGCAGAGACAGCGAAAGCCAAGTTCCCGAAGGGAGAGTTCTTCTACAACAAGGACTGGGTCATAGGTCGAGTTCTGGATGCTGCAGCGAGGAGTCTCCAGGTAAATAATATCAATAATCAGAGCTCAGACGAGAAGGATAAGCTACGTGTATTCCATGTTGAAGGAGGCAGGATTTTGGAGTATAACGAAAAGGTTGGAACTGCGTTGCAGAGTGGAAATACGGTGGTTTTGTTGCGAGGCGTTGGACCAGCTACCCCAGACCTGGTTGAGGCATGAGCGATGTATTTTCTGGATCAGCTATATAGATGCATGGCCTGGCGTTGGGCAATTTTGATACCAATACGAGTGATATCAATTTGTGTTTTCAAAGTAAACAATCTCCCACTTGTTTTGATTCTCATTTTGCTCCTTTTACGGTTATAGATTGCTGAATACCCCAGGCGAACCATCACGTGCCTTAGTCTAGAAGGTAGCAGTACTTCGATTCAGGCTCTCTGCAGTCTGATCAATCAGTGTGAGTCAGGAGCTCTAAACGTGCTATATTACTAACATAGAAGAAACACAGCGCTTACACCAATATACTGATCAAAACATAGCAAATCGGTCATACATATTTCATTCGCGTTATGTCTCGTTCCAGTTAATACTTGATCATATACTTAGGCCTTCTGCCTCTTTAATTGAATCACGTGAACGCGCGTCTGCCTGCGTGTACTCTTCTATGACGAAGTACCCACCATGCTTTAGTCTAGGCCATCCATCACGCTTTGATTTCATCCAACTTCATAGAATGCGACAATCTCATTTATGATAGCAAGATGCCTCCTTCAGTATCGCGCAAACGCTTGCGCGGGTCGCCACCGCCCGGAGAAGGCAGAGCATCAAAAGTGGCCAAAGAGAAGCCCGACTCTTCACGGCGCAAAGCAACACTGTACGATGACTTGGATGCGTCTGCGACACCTAATTCAAACTCGATCATCCATGGATTTGGAAATGATGATAATGAAAGTTCTTTGACATCCTTGTCAGAAGATGAATTTGAAGATGTTGTGCCACCAAACCACCCGAAAGGCAAGGAGGAAGATTCCGAGGATGATGAAGACATTGAATTCGAGGATGTTGAGGCGCCAGTCGCACCATTACCGGACGCCCCGGTACCGTCTGGGGACCTGGAATTGACACTCACAAGAGACACCCGAATCTCACTTACAAATACGTTCGACAGAAAAGGACCCTCTAAACGTGAAAGAAAGGTCCGGCATGCCACACATTGTGTCCACGTAATGTTACTTCTCTGGCACAATGCTGTCCGAAATTCATGGCTTTGTGACCATGAAGTGCAAGCGACTATGATTTCCCATCTTCCTCCTAGACTCTGGGATGAGGTGGATCGATGGAGGCGTAACAGTGGCCTTGAAAAGAAGCCAGCACCCAAGAAACTAGGGAACGAACCCCTCAAATTAAAAGGCAAAGGCAAAAAGCCCCCGGACCGAAAGTCTCGCGACTGGGGAGTGGAGGCTGAGAGGTTGGAAGAAGGAACTGTTGATATGAGCCATGGAGATCCCCTATTTCGACTTATGCAAACATTATCAGCTTGGTGGAAACAACGATTTCGAATCACAGCCCCAGGATTGAGGAAATGGGGATATATGTCCCTCGAACGACTAGACCGTCTTACAAAGGCACAAAAAGCCGAGCCTCATGATCAAGAACAATTTGGTGAGAAGATCCGAAGTCTTGACAATTTCAGACATCACGCTCGAACGTGCGAGGGTAGCAGAGATGTCGGTGCTCAGCTATTTACAGCTCTTCTTCGCGGGCTGGGCTTAGAAGCGCGAATGGTTGCAAACTTGCCTTGTCTAGGCTTCGGTTGGAGTAAGCTTGAAGAGGCTGAACCGGAAAAGAGTGGCAATGCGGACCAGGGGACATCTGAAAAGAAAGCGAAAATGGCGATGAAAAGTGCGGCCCCAGTGAAGAAGAAATCAACTAAAAAAACGAAAGAGAGCACAAAAAAACCGCCACGAAAAGCAAGACCTAAGGCAGAAATTGATAGCGATCCTGATAGCCTGGAGCTCGAGTACAAAGACACTGATGACGAATCTGTCATTGAGCTGGAACTCACGCCCAGAAAGACAACATGCAAGACATTAACAAAGAAGTATGACGCCGACATGGAGTTTCCACATTATTGGACCGAAGTCTTATCACCAGTCACTAATAAATACCTACCCGTTGATGCTATCGTCAAAACCATAGTTGGGACGAACCGAGAACTGATTGAATCTTTGGAACCCCGCGGAGCCAAAGCCGATAAAGCACGTCAAATTATGGCATATATCGTGGGTTATTCACAAGATGGAACTGGAAAAGACGTCACTGTCAGGTATCTGAAGCGGAATATGCTTCCTGGCCGTACAAAGGGAGTGAGGATGTTGCCGGAAAAGGTTCCAGTCTACAACCGCCACGGAAAGGTGAAACGATATGATCAATTTGACTGGTTCCAGACAGCAATATCTGGATATCTCAGAGGCAACAAGACCAATCCGATCACTAATGTCGATGAAATGGAAGAAGCCACGGATTTGAAGCCTGCGAAGCCCGAAAAGAAGGAGGTCAAGGAGGGGCAGGAGACATTGCAATATTACAAGCAGTCTAAGGAGTTTATTCTCGAGCGGCATTTGAAGCGCGAAGAGGCGCTCAAACCTCAAGCAAAGGCTGTCAAAGTATTTAGAAACAAGGGTAAAGGTGGCAAGGTTGAAGTAGAGGAGGTGTTTCTGCGTAGCGATGTTCTGAACGTCAAGAGCGCAGAGACCTGGCATAAGCAGGGAAGGGCACCACTTGCTGGAGAGCTGCCATTAAAGAGAGTACCTTACCGCGCAGCTACCATAAATCGCCGGCGAGAGATCATGGAGACAGAAGCCGCCACAGGAGAAAAGGTTCTGCAGGGTCTCTACAGCTGGGAACAAACCGACTGGATCATCCCATCGCCGATTAAGGACGGCGTCATCCCTAAAAATGAATATGGGTATGTAGCCAATGTCTCTTCAAACGTGGACCTACTAACCGAGCTACAGGAATATTGACTTATTTGCTGAACATATGTGCCCTGAGGGTGCGGTCCATGTACCCTTCCGCGGGGCTATGCGCGTTTGCAAAAAGCTACAAATCGACTATGCGGAAGCTGTTGTAGACTTTGAATTTGGCCATCGTATGGCTGTGCCTGTTATCCAGGGTGTTGTGATTGCTCAGGAGAACCACGATATGGTCATGGAGGAACTTGAGAAGGATGAGGCAGAACGGGTACGAAAAGAAGATGAAAAGCGACGAAAAAAGGCACTGGCACAATGGCGCCGGTTTCTTATGGGCATGCGTATTGCAGAACGAATCCGACAGGAGTATGGCGAAATTACTAAAGAAATATCCGTGTTTGGGCATGCTAGAGACTCTGCCCAAAATAAGAAGCAACCGCAGGTTCAGGACGAAGACATGGCTGGTGGGTTTCTTCCAGATGGGTACGTAGAAGAAGAAGAGGAGGAAGAGGAGGAGAAGGAAGGGCCACCAGCTCACCACACTTCGAGCTTCTTTCCCGCTGTTGACGAAGACGACGACGGCGATGATGGTCTAGTTATGGAGCACGATGGTGCAGAGCAGCAAAGAGTATTGATACGGATGGAGGTTGACGGCAAACAACACCCGGCCTCGAAATCGCAGGTCGAAGAAAGTTCGGAGTCTGAACTAGAGGTTGGACCGGAGCACAACGTGAGACTTGATGAAGGGCGGGAACATGAACAGCAAGAGGAAAGCAAACTTAAGGCGCAATCCGAGGTAGAGACCAAGCCGCCGCAAACAACTATGAGGTCGAGGAGACGAGGCCTCACAAAGGCAACCAAGGATAAGCCTTCAACTGAGCGTGCAACTAGACGGTCAACACGGAGTGGGCGGAAGGTTGTCTCCTATGACGAAGACACAATGGCAGATATAGATTCATATGCTAAGTCTGAGGGCTATGAATCGGGCTGACCCCTGAGGGGTGCGGCTCAGGGTAATAGTATATGGCAATAATAGGATAGAACGAATAATGATACCTGTCAGTTGTCGGTTTGCAAGGGACGGGAAGTATCCGTATGCAAAGTTCAATAAGCTTTTATCGAACGATTCCTTTGGCCCTTGGGTCAACAAGCCACGGATTTGCGCATTGCTTGTTCGATAGAAATATTGGCCTTGTGCGACCAGAAACTGGTTTGTTCCAATTTGCAAATGTTTAGGATGGTGTTTCTAATTCACAAAATGGAATCGGAGAGATCGCTTTATAGTAAGGGATGGTCAAAGAATCTAGTATTCATGAACATTCGTTAAGAAGCTTTCTTTAGCGTTGAATAGGTAGTTGACGAATATTGCATATACTCCTGGAGTTTATGGATCATGCGAATAGACCTTGTAGGCTAAAATGCTAGGTAGATATTGACCTGGCAAAAAGAGAGAGAGGGGGGGAGAGATTGAATTGATGAATGGGTGACCCAATCAACCCCTCATCTGCACATCCACATTCATCCACATACATTTCGAAGCAAGCGTCTCATTGATTGACTGATTGACTTTGATCCCTTCCGTCGAAACCTTCAGCCACAAACACTTTCTTTACCCTGTTGTACTAAAGCAAGCTCCATTCTTGGAATTGGTGTCGCATCGTATTATATACCCAAGTGCGGCGGACCTAATATTAATACTTGCCTACCAACACGACCATCCATCCATCACGAGACCCAAGGTTTCTTCCGTCATCTTTTTGACTCGAGCTTCTTTACCCCTTGAGCATCCAAAACCTACATTAACACCAGAATCAAGTCTTCCCTGCATGCATTTTGCATTAACTGGTGTCGGATTCGTAAACTCAAAAGAGTGTTGTAACATATATCTTGGCTTTGTCGTCACTTGCTCAGCTGCCACCTCATCTGACTCCTACTCCGCATTTCGTGAGCTTTCACTTTCTTTCTCATGAAGTTATTCCAATATTTTGAAGTTTTACCTCTCTGAGTCGATGATTTGACTCTGGAATAATACTATCTTCATATGACACATTGTGCCTACATCCAAGCTTCTTCTTCTTTGCATCGTTCCCATTTCGTATCCTCATCTCTCATTTCTTTGCTGGCGAACCTACTCTATTCAAGTGAGCGGGGGGTTGAAACGAGGCAGCTTTTAGAATGCGATAGTGCGATCATTGAACAATCACTTTCCCTTCATCTTGCGATGGAGTCTTAAATAAGGCACAAAGAAGAGATCCGACAGAAGGAGCTGGTCATTCACTCTCTTCCCAACAAGCGAGAAGCCCACCACCTTTTACCTTCTCTTCTTCCTTCCGCGTCTTCTTCTACTTTATACCTACCTACTCAAAGACATCACTCGATCGGCCATTGCGAATGTTTAGGTAAAAATCACCCAAGGTACCCAAAGAGCATCCTAAATTTATCACAAACTTGTCAAAGTACACCCTAAACTTACGCGAGAATTTTGTCATTTAGGATCGAGACTCAAGTTTTCTGGCCTTCCATATTCATCCTCAGCCAACATCCAATTAATTGATTTCAACATTACAAACGACCATCGCCTACCTCAATCCTTCACTGACAGTGAATCACGAACACTAGCGACCAACATAAACACAGAGTCTGGCCTAGTGACGACCACCTCTGGTGAAATATTTCTACTTACAATCCAATACCTTTATCGCAGGTAAGCATATCGAGGTTCTTCATCCCTTTCGCGTACTTGCACGAACAAACAACAAGTCAATATCTTCCGCGTCGCGGACAGGCTACTCGTCCTTGGGGGTCAGAAGACTTCAGTCAGACCTTGAACTAGGGGACAAAAATAAACTAATCATAAGGCGCCCTGGAGTGTCTTAAGATTTGCCTAAGTGTTTTTATCGCTTAGGATTGACGTCCTAAGTTTTCTGACCTCTCCTAGCTCGTATACCTATTGGATTTGTGTTCAGCCGTGGCGTAATTCGAGCGCCGTCCACGAGTATGGAGGATCTGGAAACCGAAACCGAATATTCATCATCCCCACCTCTACAAGACACTTGCATACAAGAAGTCACTGCTCTATTTCCCGACATCTGCCTCGAATATCTGCAGTCGATTGCTGGGCCTCTGTCGTTCGTTTCCTATGAAGTGATCAACCACCTCCTCGACCTCCAAGATTCTGGCCAACAATATCAAAAAGCAACACGACCGAAACAGACCATCGGAAAGCGGAAGCGCGCAGCTGAAGGACAGGATGACGAAGATGCGGACAAGGAACTCCAGGAGAGACTATCCGAAGCAAAGCGCAAGTATAATAACCCGGATGGACCTGTTCTTGCATCGAAGAGCGTGCAAGTGGCTACTATGTAAGTATCCCCTTTCGACATTGTTGAAAGTCATCCTCGGGAAGCAAGGGGACTTCAAGCAATCAGTCAGGATGATCAACTAAATTAGCCTAAAATCCCTTAATCTTAACATAGACTTTCTTAAGTCTTTTGTCACTTAGGATTTATGCCCTAAGTTTTACCTTCCCTAGGTGATTAGGTCGGTGGCTTTTGTGTTGAACGCTTCACGCCTGCATGGAAGATTTGGCTTGGAGTTGTCTAGTTAACCTTGATACAGCAGGCAAATGATTGCAGGAGATTTCCCGTTAGTACCGCTCAAGGTTATTCAACAAATTCTCTCAGAAAACAGAAACCATCTGTTTCCAACCTTCACTGCTATTGATGCGGCCATCAACCGAGCAGATGATGATCATCAGTTGCCCTGGAAATTCAAGAAGACACCTTCAATTCAGAAACCCCGATACAGAAAAGAAAGGATTGACGCGTCCATACAAAGTTGTCCCAACGATTGGGAGAAGGAACTGATGAAGGAGCTCGAGGCTGCTAGATTGTTCCAGTGGAATGTTGCTGAACAGAGTCGGGTAGCGGCACTGGCCGAGGAGGCCGAGAGGATAAACCTTGAGACTGCCGATGCCAAAGGAGAAGTAACTGAATGTGAGTGTTGCTTTGTCGATACTCCTTGGAACAGACTCGCCTATTGCCAAGCTGATCATCCTCACGTAAGTACTACACTTGGTGTTAACAGGAAACTTCTCTACTCACTGACACATCTAGCCTTTCTGTATCAACTGCGCTCGGCGACATGCTGAGACACAAATTGGTCTCTCCAAGTACGAACTTGAGTGCATGTCAATGAACGGATGCACGGCTGGATTCTCTTACACAGAGCGCCAGAAATTTTTGGATAAGAACCTGACCGCGGCAATTGATCGAATTGAACAAGAGGCCAATCTGCGTCTGGCTGAATTGCCCGACCTTGCCAAATGCCCATTTTGTCACTACGCAGAGGAGTACCCACCAGTTACCGTCAACAGAGAGTTCCGGTGCCGAAACGATGACTGCAAGATCATAAGTTGCCGACTTTGCAACTTCGAGACCCATATACCGAAAACTTGTCAGGAGTCGGCCCTCGAAAGAGGTGTCGATCTGAGACGTGAGGTAGAAGAGGCCATGTCAAGAGCGCTCATTCGTAAGTGCAACAAGTGTACGACACATCCGTAATTTATTTTTCACCTTTTCACTACCTGCTAAAATATCTGTAGGCGATACCCCTTTCATCAAGGAAGAAGGCTGCAACAAAATGACCTGCACCCGCCAAGGCTGTGGTAACGTTCAATGCTACGTCTGTTCTAAATCCTGCGACTATGATCACTTCAACGATGAGAGACGTGGAGGCAAACAAGGCAACTGTCCTTTATTTGAAAGTGCTGAAGAGCGCCATGAAAACGAAGTCAGTGAGGCTGAAAAAGCTGCCAGGAAGAAGGTCCTGGAGGAGAACCCAGAACTTGCATCAGCGCCCGAATTTCTAGATTTCAATATGTCTGAAAAAGTCATGAAAGACGATATGCGGCGGAAAAACAGGTTAGGTCAGAGATATAGGGTTATGGATATGGCTCCCCCAGGTCGAGCAGCCCAAATGCCTAGGCAGCATAACCCAGACATCCTGCCCTATGAGCCACAGCCACGGCTAGAACAAGGACCAGGCCTCTTCCAGTTACATCTTCATGTTGGACAACAACAACAACAACAAGCAGATGATGTTATGTTGAGGCATGCGCGAGCCCAGGCCCAAATCGTCTACGCCCAGCAACTCGCCCAGGCCAACCAAAATGCTGCCGAACGAGTGGCAGAAGCCCAAATTGCTATGAACATGAATCCACTGCCAGGCATGCAGATCCAAGCCCAGCAACAGGCAGAAATGGGACTCCGACGCCGCCTTAAGAATGCAGTTGCCGCTCGCTTTGGTAACAGAGGACAAGAAGCACAGCAAGCACAACAATTACCAGGGCTGCCAATGCAAGCAGCTCAGGCTGCAGGGGTCCCCGTCGCACCAGGTATCCAAGAAATCCCAGGGTTTATGGAACGCTTCGATTACCTACTGGGCCATAGGAATCCGATGCTAAACTGGCACGGTCAGGGGCAGGGTCAAGGGCAGCAATGACGTTGCTTGAGCAAAGGGATCTATCTGTGGTGAAGACACTACCTTGCTTGACTATGGAGGGCAAAAGACTCAGTACCTTAATCCTAAGCAATAAAAAGACTCAGGAAAGTTTATCTTAAGATAAGGAGATTTTAAGCTAGTTTATTCGGTCATTAAACTGATTGTCTGAAGCCTTCTACTTCCTGAGGATTGAGAGACATGGGGACCAGGGTGAACATGGCCGATCTGACTATCACGTACCTTTCTTTAGAGAGATGCGGAGGAAGAGTGACGGAATCAGTTGGGTGTTGCAGATATTTTGTGCGAAAGTATCATCATCTCTTTCATGGGCCACGCAACTAAGTCTTCATCATGTTGTTAGACAGCGTTTGTTTCTATTAATGAGGTATTCTCAAGGGACATATGGCAGATCTTGTGTGCTACAATTGCAGAAATACAATGCGGTAATCCGGTGTCCCTCATCTTTAAGTGGCCTCATAGTGAATAAACAATAGGCCAGTCTTACCACTTTCCTGTCTAACTTGCTGATAATTTTATATATTCATAAAAATATCAAATAAATAATAATAAAGTAAATCAAATCAAATCAAATTAAATCAAATTAAATCAAATCAAAATTTTATCTAATTATTTAATATTTTTAATTATTTTATATACTTTAAGAAAATTAGTACTCTTCTTTTGCAAATTATAAGAAAAATATCTTGGTCTTATTTCACCCCCCTGAGAGTGGTTGTGTATCTTTATATAAATGTGAAATCCACTACCTGTTTCGTCCAAATCGCTCGTGCCACTTCCCTTTCCCACCACCAAGCCCCTTTGTAGAACCCGAAGATACGTCAGGAACAGTATCTAGTTCCACAGTCTCTTTG